>VSMD01113295.1:0-26618 GCA_008750895.1 Mirza zaza
GAAGGAAGGAGGGAAGGAAAGAATGAGGGAAGGAAAGAAGGAGAGAAGGAAGGAAGGAGGGAAGGAAAGAAGGAGAGAAGGAAGGAAGGAGGAAAGGAAAGAAGGAGAGAAGGAAGGAAGGAGGGAAGGAAGGAAGGGGGAAGGAAGGAGGGAAGGAAGGAAAGAGGGAGGGAGGAAAGAAAGGAGGGAGAGAAAGAAGTAGGGAGGGAGGAAAGGAAGGAAGGAGGGAGGGAGGGAAGGAAGGAAGGAAGGAAGGAGGAAAGGAGGGAAGAAAGGAAGGAAGGAAGGAAGGAAGGAAGGAAGGAAGGAGGAAAGGAGGGAAGGAAGGAAGGAAGGAAGGAGGGAAGGAAGGAAGGAAGGAGGGAAGGAAGGAAGGAAGGAGGGAAGAAAGGAAGGAAGGAAGGAAGGAAGGAAGGAAGGAAGGAAGGAGGGAAGGAAGGAAGGAAGGAGGGAAGGAAGGAAGGAAGGAGGGAAGGAAGGAAGGAAGGAGGAAGAAAGGAAAGGAAGGAAGGAAATCTACATCCCATGAACTCTTTTACAGTATCTACACAAACTTCTGTGCAATTATATGATGAATTCAGGGCTCTCGTATAATTTAACAAAAACATAACTTAACAAAACGAGGAGTCCTCCTGGCCTCATCTGCGCTTCCCAGGTTGGCGTGGGTTGGTGTCTCCTACACAGTGCGTGAAGCAGGAAGGTGGTTGAAATTTGGAATCAGGAGGTCGTCTGAGGTGGCTGTCAGTATCCCCAATTGGGGTCAGGCGAGGGGGCCTGGCCATGGAGTCTTTGGTCCTAGTTTTATTCTGAATGCGTCCCCTAGGAACATGCACTCCAGCACCTGTCTGTCCAAGGCTAGAAGCTTCCCGGCAGGTTCCCAGGGCACCTGCTCTGAGATTTTACCACTCAGGGAGAGAAGGGATGAGATTCTTGAGTGTATATTTTATATATATGTATATATATTTACACATATTTATAATTTAATTTATAATTCAATCTATATTTAATATTTATATAATTTAATTAGTTTAATAATATATTAAATTTTAATTAATTCAATAATATATTTATAATATATAAATATATTTATAAATATATATTTATATATTTATATTATATATTTCAATATTTATTTATATTTATAAATATATATATTTATATTTATATACATTTTTATCCCAGAGCCAATTGATAAAAAGGAACGAATGCATCTCAAACTTCAGAATTGCATGGATCTAGAATATCAGAAGAAGAGCAGACAGTAGAATCATAGAGATGTGGTAGAGTTAAGCACTGCCGTGCACCTACTGTATACTCTGTGCTTCTTCAAGTCTGATTATTTTAGCTCCCACGTCTGAGCTAAATACTGACTACACATTCTTTGTCTTTCTGTGCTTGGCTTATTTCACTTAACATAATGTTCCTGGGTTCATCTGTGTTGCCACATATAGTAGGATATCTTTCTTTTTGGGGTATTAGTAGTATTCCACTGTGTATCCATGTCTCATATTCTTAATTCTTTCATCTGTTGATGGACACTTGGGTCGTTTCCACATCCTGGCTACTGTGACTAGCGCTGCAATGAACATGGGAGTGCAGATGTCTCTTTGACATACGTGGATTTCATATTTCCCCCTTTGTGGATATATATCTAGTGGTGGGATTGCTAGATGGTATGACAGTTCTAGTTTTAATTTATTAAGGAATGCAAAGTGGACTTTTTTTTTTTTAAGCCATCTCTAGAAGAGAGAAGGAGCGATTTGGGCTAATACCAACACTGTCTTGTACATTATTTTCAGGTAGTTGCACACAGTGCATTATACATAAGGTAACTGCTTTGCAAGCCATCTATAGTTCAAACATTTTTTTCTGTTTGTGAACAGCTTGTTCTCAAAAGGTTTAATGTGTGCAATCACTGCGGGTAAGATTTGGGTACAATCTCTATAGTCCCAACCATGTAAATGCAGTGACTCACAGCGAATGCTTTCTGTGGCTTTTCTGTAAGGGAGAGAGAAGGACCCAATCACGACATGTGTCTGTCGAGTCAGAGAGCCCCACCACCTGGCATCCCTGCCTGGGGGCCAAACCCACACTGTATTTATTAACCTGCTAAGGTTGCCACAGCAAAATACCACAGTCTGGGTGGCTTAAATAACAGAAATGTATTTTTATCACAGTTCTGGGGAGTGGAAGTCCAAGATCAAAGTGGGGTCAAAGTTGGTGTCTACTGAAGACTGTCTTCTTGGCTCTTGGATGGCCACAGCCACCTTCTTGCTGTGGCCTTTCCTTTGTGCTAAAGCAAAAATAGATGGGTGGATGGATGGATGAATGGATGGATGGATGGATGGATGGATGGGTGGATGGATGGATGGGTGGATGGATGGATGGAGGGGTGGAGGGGTGGATGGGTGCATGGGTGGATAGATGGATGGATGGATGGATGGGTGGATGGATGGATGGATGGGTGGATGGATGGATGGATGGATGGGTGGATGGATGGATGGGTGGATGGATGGATGGGTGGATGGGTGGATGGATGGGGGGGTGGATGGGTGGATGGGTGGATGGATAGATGGATGGGTGGATGGATGGATGGATGGATGGGTGGATGGGTAGATGGGTGGATGGATAGATGGATGGGCGGATGGATGGATGGATGGATGGGTGGATGGGTGGATGGGTGGATGGGTGGATGGATGGATGGATGGATGGGTGGATGGATAGATGGATGGGTGGATGGGTGGATGGATGGCTGAGTGGATGTATGGATGGATGGATGGTTATACATGATAAATAGATAGATCATATCTCCCATGTCTCTTCCTCTTCCTATGAGGACACTAGTCCTGCAGGGTTAGGGGCCACCCTTATGACCTCATGGATTCTTAATCACCTTCTGATAGACCCTGTCTCCAAATACAGCCCCACTGGGGTTAAGGCTTCCACGTATGAATTCTGAAAGGAAACAATTCAGTCCATAACACCCACCTTAGACCCGAGCAAAGAGTTCTCTGCTCTCTGACTCGTGGTCTAGGTGAAGTGGGACGTAAGAATGTCACCACCTTCCTGAATGTCACCTGCAGACTCTGGGACCGCCCGAATGAGTTGCAGTTTGTTTTCAAAATAAATCAGTGACAACTCCGGGAACGTGTTGGGACATGTCTGAGAACTCCAGGCCAGCGCTGGCAGCTCTCTATGCATGAGCTGTTTTCAGCTGTCTGGGACTGCGTAATAGGTGACATTATCTCTTCACACCATTGATTGCCTGCTACTGCTGGGATATAATTGCTGCTTCACTTGTCAGACCCTTTCTTGGGTTCATTATCTTGTACAAGTGTACGGATCTTAATGTATAAGCTTTCTGCAAATTCCACATCACCCCTCTTCCCTATCCCCAAAGGGTTTCTGGGTTGTCTTCCAGGAACCCCAGGGAAGGTCGACGAGAGGATAAGATTTAAACATCATCCAAATTTCCAACAGTCTGACAGAGATATTTGTTTGCAAAAACTTTCCCATTCATCTATCCATCCATCCTTCAATCCATCCATCCATCCATCTATCCATCTATCTATCCATCCATCCATCCATCCATCCATCCATCTATCCATCCATCGATCTATCCATCCATCCATCCATCTATCTATGCACAGAGAAATCTTTTGAGAGCTAAGCCATGCATACGTGCAAAGAAAGATTGGATCCTGTCCGGCTGTTGGGTATTGGACAGAGTGGGGTAGGACAAGGAATCTCTCTGCTCTTTTAACTCTTGGGGTGCATGAGGTGATGCCCACTTAAGACTTTGAGATTTGGGGGTGTGGTTATTGGTATGAAATTCCCATCACATGAAATTCACCATTTTACTTTTTTTAATTAAAAAAAATCTTAAAGACTATTAATTACCATTTTATTAAATAATAGTATTTAAGTGATATGGTAACTAAACGAGAACTGAAATCTACTGCATATGTCTATATGCATAGCTCTACCTGTATACATAGAGGTATACGAGTATATATCTTTTGCAGGGTGAATTTTCTTTTCTTTTGAAAAAATGTATTTATATTTTTAATTGGCAAAAATGGTGTATATTTGTGGTGTACAGCATGATGTTTTGAAATACATATACATTGGAGAATAGCTAAGTGAAGCTAATCAATATATGCATCACCTCATATACTTTTAATTTATTTTCTTTTTTTGCAGTAAGGATTGTTAAAATCCATGCTTGGTGATTCTCACGTATGCAACACATTGTTATGGGCTATAGTTCCCATGTTGTACAATAGATCTCTTGAACTTATCCCTCCTGTGTAAATGAAATTTTATGGGCTTTTATTTGTTTGTTTTATTTTTGAAAGAAAACTGCTTCCTCAGTGTTAAGATTGGGCCAGGTCTCCTGGGCTTGTTTGCAACAAAATTCCGATTTCTTCTTCTCTGCAAAAAGTAGAACAAGAAAAATGCATATTGTCTGACACCAAGCTGGGTGTATTCTGAAACCTTCTAATTGCTCACCTTTGCAGTATTCGTTTGTCATGCGTGGAAGCTCCTTTTATGGGGATAGGTTTCTGATCACCCTTTGAAGTGTTGAGGTGCTTTGTTTCAATCTCCCTGCATGTAGAGAGGTTCTTGATATGGAAGCGTCGTGTTTATTTTGCATGCAGGATAATTGTACGGCTTGCCCGCGGGCCCTGAGGAATCACGAAGAAAAATCGCACCTGTTTCTTCGTCTTCAAGGCGAGAGAGATCCCAGGACAGACGCTGTCCCCAGGAGGGTTAATTATCAGACCCACTGACAATCTGCCGTCAGCCTCTGTGGGCTTTCCCCAAGCACGGGTTGGGGCTGCCACGCTTCAGCTCCCATGGGAGCAGGGTTTTCATTTTTATGCAAGACTTAGCCTGCTTTCTGATGAAAAGACTTTTTCCAGTCTCCAAAGAAAGAGACTTTCTATGCCCCTGAAGAAAGTGACTTTCTGTGCACCTGCTCCGGAACATTGCTGCCCTGTTCATGAATACGCCTGCCCGAGACAAAATATTAACTTCAGCAATTTTGCAGGAAGGGACAAATGTAACATGTCGTTATATTCCTGGGAGGGGTGTGCACCGTGTGGCCGGGGCTGGGAGATTTGGGCAGGTCCCTGGAAAACTGGGACCAAGTCCCTGAGACATTGGCTGCCTTTCTAGTTTGCACTGCTTGGCTGCTGTTCCGTTATAAAGATTCTGATGCTCTATGTGTGTGTGTGTGTGTGTGTGTGTGTTTAAAAAAATTATGGCAAAACACATATAACATAAAATGCACCATCTTGACCCTTGTCACGTACACAGTTTAGCGGCATTAAATATATTTGCAACTATCGCCACCATCCGCCTCTAGAAATTCTTCCTTTGCCCCGTCTGAAACTCCGTCCCCATAAAACAGCAGCTCTCCCACGCCCTGTTCTTTCAGCCCCTGGAAAGCAACGTTTATTTTCTGTCTCTGTGGATTTGACGGCTCTAGGCACCTCGTACGAGTGGCATCATGCAGTGTTTGTTCTTTAGAGTCTATTTCGGTGTTTGGCACGCATGCTTGGAGTTTGCCAAGAAGGCGCTGGGCTTTCTTCTACCCCGGAATCTGTGTGTGTGTGTGTGTGTGTGTGTGTGTGTGCATCGAATTCTTACACTTCAAGGTGTGTTCAGATGAGTTGGAGTTTTGAACTGGGGCAAGGATGACTGAGGATTCACCGGATGCATCTCGGAATTTGAGCTCAGAGCATAACTTAGCCTAGATCCCTGTGAAATCGGCAGGAAGATTTCCATGTCTCCGGCCTCCCATGGAAGAGGAGAAAGTGTTTTCATGGATCGTTGCATCCGTTGGTGGTCTGCTTCCCTGAGAAGTTTTGTATTTTTTCCACGTCTGTTCTGAGCTGTAATTGCCACAGGGCTTGCATAGACTGAAATGTAAGCTTGTATGGCCAGGGAATTTCTAGGTGATTTTTTCTTTTGACGGCAAAGCCTGCTCCCTTTTGGGGCGACATGGTGAGGAAGAAGAGGTTGGTAGGAGCCAAGAAGCTTCAGGTCAACCCCACCTGTCCTGGAACCATTGTTGGGGTTCATTTTGTGGGTCAGTTTTGAGAGGCTACTGGAACATCCTACGGAAGGACCAAGGATTGGGTTGTCAGAAAGCACGTACTTGTCTTCCTGCTGCGTTCTCTGCCTTGGAAGGAGGCGCTCAGAGTAAGAGTTGAAATAGAGGCATTTCTTTTCCCTGGAATTGAGATCCGGTTGTTTGCTTTGAATCCTTCAATGCCTCTCTCTATGTGTTTGGGGTTAGATTGTTTTGAGTAGAGGATTCTACCACAGAATCCAACATGCACCGTGCACCGGTAAGATGGTTTTGAGTAGAATCCAGGCTGATAAGCCAGTGCATGCCTATTGCAAGGACATTGTTGGGTTTAAAAATATTGCAAATCTTCTGCTGCAGGAAGGCAGAGACCTTCTCTGCCCCAGACCTCAGCTGTCTGGCTGCAACCCCACAGATTGGGGTGCCCACTCTTTTCTGGGTTCACAGCAGCAATGCCCGGCCCAGGACATTTTCCCACCAACGAGATTAATGTCGTCCTCGTTGGAAAGTCCTGCACCCAATGTCTAAGAGTTGGAATAGGATTCCGAGCAGGAATATGTATCAGGTCACTACCTTCCAGCGGAGAGTCTCAGATCTTGTTTTTATGGACAGGAGTCATCATTTTTCAAAAGAGCCTGCAAAGTAAGAGGGGTGCAATGCGAAGTAAGTAAAAGGGGCCACCTTGAAGCCGTGTCCCGTAGAACTGTGAGCAGCACGAGTCCCTGTTGTTCAAAACGGTGCCCAAATCCTCCAGTCTGGCCCTGAACAGGAGAGGGAAGTGGGGTTCTTTCCACGGTGTTCACCGGAACAAGGCGAAGCTTTCGATTCCCCAGAGTGAGCCAGCTCCCGGGAGCCTACAGAGCTGAAAACATAAGAGTCCCCTCGTCAGAAAGAGACTGCACCACTAGCCCACCAGGAAGCAAAAGACAAAACAGAACAAAAAACACAAACACAACCAAACAAAACCTTTTGTCTCCCTGAGACAACTAACAGAATTTTATGTTGGGAAAAAGGACCTTTTTTTTTCCTTTCTTTTTTTGGTCAAGCTATTATTGGCTTTGAAATACTCTTTGAGATTTTTATCCTGAGCTGATATTTTTCTCTTAGTTTCTTTACATGCTATTTTGCAAATAGCACGCAAAAATCCATGTGGCATTAATAATGACGATGAGGATATTGGCAATACGAATAACGATGCTGTTGTTATCCATGAATGTGATGGTGATGATGACGATGACGACAACGGAAACAGTTTCCGCGCTCCCGGGAGAACCTAACCCTAAACCCAAGAGGGCTGCCCACGGTCGACCGTGCCTTTGCCTCTGCCGCCATCTGGTGGTCGCGTCGGGGAACAACACCGTGTGGGTTTTCTGCCTTCTGTTTTTATAATTACTCCAAGTTCTCTGTAGGCTCATAAAAATCCTTCAGAATCCCATCTTCACCGTTGCATTCGTTCTCTCTCTCTGTTTTTTTATCTGAGAAAATAAGGTTTTTCATCAAGAAGTCAGTCATAAGACTGCAAGGAAATAAATAAAAGCCTTAATTGACTTTCTCTTTCTCTCTCTCTGTCTGCAGGCTGGTGTTGGAGAATCCAGTATTTTTTTTTTTTTTTTTTTGGTCTAGGAAAAGGGCTTGTCCATACGAGGAAATGAATGGCATTTTATTCAAACAGGGCTAATTTTGCAGAATCTATTTTGCACACTGGGGACCATTCACGCCTGCCTGCCCTGTTCTTGAAGCAACTCTAAAGCCTATGACTGGCAGAATGTATCAGATGAAAGGTGGTTTGCATGACAGTGGCCGGCATACTTCAGGTTTAGCTAGTTGGGGTGTGGAGGTGAATTCTAGCAGGTTCTCTCTTCAAATATATAAGGTAGGGTGACATGATTCATCCCTTCTTGAAAGAGCTGTGGGAGGGGCAGGTGCCCAGCGTATGAACGACCCGCCTGAGTGAGAACCGTTAAAGAACAAGCCAACTCACTCACGAAGAAGTAGTTGGGAAAATGAGTGAAAAATACCCACTCTGATAGAATGAATAAGACCTAGTGTTCACTAGATCAGTGAGTAGGGTGACCATAGTTTACAATAACCTACTGACTTTTTTGAAATAGCTAGAAGAGAATAATTCAAATGTTTCTAGCATAAAAAGATGGAGCTTATTTAAGGTGATCCCAATTTATAAATTACATAACTGTATTAAATGAAGGCATGCATCCCCAAAATATGAGCACCTATTGTGCATCGAGGGAAATAATAAAAGTTTAAAAATATGAAAAAAATAATTAGTTGGACAAGTAATGCTCCATGTTAGTAACCATGGGAGGTGTTGGAAATTATTGTCGGTGGAGCAGGATTTGTTGGAAAGTAGAGACTTGTCATGCATATTAACTCTTTAATCCTTACAACAACAATGCTATGTTGAGTACCATTATTGCTTACTTTATAGATCAGGGAATTAGGGAGACCATGAATAACTAGCCCTGCTCAGCTAGCCAAGTGGCAGGGCTGACTTCTGAGCACATGCTGACAGGATCCCATGTCTGAGATTTTAGCTCTTACACCAGACACACGAAAAGGTAAATAAGGATTCACAACAGTGTGTTACTTACTGCCACATAAACGGCAAAGCCATCAGTGATCAGAGAATGAAAAATATCTCTATAAACCAGAATCATTAGTTACAAATGAGTTTGTCTCAGAAGCAATTTTGTGAAAATCCTACTGAGATGGGAAATTTGGTCAAAGCAATAATTTACTGAAACTAGACATTACCCTGCTTATTTCAATTATACGGAGTTTATGAGTGGGAGTGACTAGACCTCTTTTAATTATTTTAGGCTATTACACATCTTTAGAAGTTTTCCTAATTTTTCGTTTTCCTCTTTTGGAAAATTTTTAAATAGTTTTGAAAATTCACTCCTGCTTAATTTGTTTGACAGTACCTCATTAAAAAATATAGATTTTTTTTTTTTTACAGTGAAGATTCTCCATTATTAGTTCAAGTCTGTGGGGTTTTTATTCCTTAACTATTATGTCTTTAGGGAATGATTGTATATAAACCCACTCTTTATTGTAATGCACTTCAGGTTGTTCTGAACTTTTTGCAAAGCAGTAAAACTTTGGCTAAGTGTCAAAGAGAAATTTAAAAAGAAAGAGGAGGAGAAGACATGAATTTATCTATAGGTAAACAAACAAACAACTGAAAGCAAAAGAAAACCCACTTACCTAAAAACGCCTTGTTTTACACCTCTAAGGTTTTCAACATCTACTTTTGACTAAAGTGTTGAAGGTTGAGCTTTCTGAGGACGCCTCAGGTGGAGTGGAGGCTTAGCTAGGGTGCAGCAGGTTTATGCAGGTAGGATGAGGGGTGCCGGCTGAATTCCAGCTTGAGCAATGAAAATACAAACCCACAATGACCGTCAAAACGTGTGCGCTTGGAACCAGAGGTTTTCTTCTTTTACTTGGGAGCTCCAAAGCGTGAAGAAAGTGGTTTGCCCTAAAGGAAGCGCAGATGCAGTTTATTTGGGGAGATAAACCGGCAGTGACCCCCGCTGCAAGGTGAGCAAACTTCCAGATGGAGAGTGTCTTGAGTAAGCAAGGAAGGATGGTCTCACCAATTAGAAGCAAAAAAGAAGTAAAAATCTTACACTTTCCAGCTGCAGATTCTTAGATTTGGGATACTATCGTTACTTGGTTCAAGGCTCTATCACGTTCCTTCCAGGTGGGCATTATGTTTTGGGTTGGAAACTCCCAGCAATGCCCCATGTCCATCTGCTTGGGAAGGTGTTAATGAGCAAGACAGACCTTCCTTTAATTTTGCCAAAATACGTTTTCCCCTTGGGTCTAAGTTTGACTTTCTGGAATTTTCCATGAGAATCCTTATACATCTAATTACGAGTTCTGGCAGGAGCATTGGTGAGGTGTTTCAACTTGCAGTGCTGTAGAAAAGGAACTCTGTTTGGGTGTCTATTTGCTCTATCAAAACGTCCATCTCTGATCCACAACTGCTGTGGTTTCCAGAGCTTTAAATATCTTGGATGTTCTTTCTCAGAGTTCTCTACTTCGTCAGCATTTCTGTTTCTTTCTTTCTTTTTGTAAAATTTTTACATCAGCATTTTCTTAACACATGAAGCTTGAAGGTGAATATGTTGTAAGAACTACAATGTATTTTTTTTTTCTTTCTTTCTAATCACTGTCTCATTTCTACAGTGTAGCTCAAAGCTTCCTTCACTTTTATGGAGGCCGATTTGCAATTGGCTACTGTTATTAAACTTGCAATAAACAAAAGCCTCTAGATTTTTTTCATGTGAATAGCTGTTATTGCCTAGGTATCTCCATCTTTTTTTTTTTTTTTTTGAGACAGCGTCTCACTCTGTCATCCAGGTTAGAGTGCAGTGGCATCAGACTAGCTCCCTGCAGCCTCAAACTCTTGGGCTCAAGCGATCCTCCTGCGTCAGCCTCCTGAGTAGCTGGGACTACAGGCACGTGCCACCACATCTGGCTAATTTTATATATCATATATAATATATTGATTTATATGATATGATATATATATGTGTGTATATATATAGGGAAGATATACAAAATAGATCTTGGAAAGAATACACTAAATGTATCTTGGAATCTTGGAGAGGTGGTGAATCAAGTTGGTGAGAATGAAAACACACGAATTAAAATGCCCATGAGAAAAATCATACTCTGTTCAAATGGTGCCTTAAAACATCTCTAATTATTAGAGAAATGCAAATCAAAACCACAATGAGACACCACCTAACCCCAGTGAGAATGGCCTATATCAAGAAATCCCAAAACGACAAATGCTGGCGAGGATGTGGAGAGACAGGAACACTCCTACACTGCTGGTGGGACTGCAAACTAGTGCAACCTTTGTGGAAAAGAATTTGGAGATACCTCAAACAGCTAGAAATAGAAATATCATTCGACCTTGCAATAGCATTGTTGGGCATCTACCCAAAAGAGCGTAAGACATTCTACTATAAAGACATCTGCACCCGAATGTTTATGGCAGCACAATCCACTATTGCATGGTCATGGAAACACTCCAAGTGCCCGTCAATTCATGAGTGGATAATTAAAACGTGGTATATGCTCACAGTGGAATATTACTCAATCCTAAGAAATGACTGTGAGCTAGCACCGTTTATGCTACCCTGGATTAAGCTTAAGCCCGTTATCCAAAGCGAGGCGACACAAGACATGGAAAATGGGCCCCACATCTACTCGCCATCAAATTGGTACTGAGTGACGAAAACGATGGTTCTCAAATGGTGGCCATGCCCACCAGGGAATCGGGGGGAGGGGGACCCAATCTTTCAAGGGATGTGGTGAGCATTTTGGAGAGGAAGGGCATAACTCTAACCCTTCTTAGGGAGAGGCAGAGATATACGATGTAACCAAAATGTCAAAAAAAACCCCAAACAAATAAACAAAAAAGGAAAAAAAACTTTTTATCGGGTGGTGGGCAGGCGGGAGGGGGGAGGAGGAAAGGGGTGTATGCTTTCATGACGTGTGTGGTGCACACCACCGGGGGGAGGGAGGGGAGGCAGGGGCAATATTTGTAACCCTAACAATATTTGTACCTCCATAATATGATGAAATAAAAGGAAAAAAAATAATAAAATACACGATCTGATTAAGCGAACACATTAGCGCAGTTAAGCATTCCAATCTCAAAAGACGCAGGATTTAGAAACTCGAGGTGGCTCGGGTCCTTCTAAAACTTCCTCCCCTCTCCTCCTTTCTTGAGACAGCGTAAGACAGAGTAGGATCCTCCTCGAGATCACAGTGGCAATTTCAAGCAATTTCCTTGCAAGGAAAGCTATGGGAGGCCCAGCTGTTTAAATGACACTAACGGGGCAATTCGAGGGCTGTGAGTGACGTGAGGATTAGACCCCACGCAGGCACTGAGTCATGTTGAACACATGCCGGTTGTTTAGAACCTGGATTATAGACGCTGGCCTCACCCCTACAGCGGCTCTTAAGAGGCAGGACCATGGAATTTCTAAGGCGGCGAGATGCTTTCCCCGAGCGAACGCTCTTGTTATTTATTCATTTCTTCCTTTCTTTCTTCTTTCAAGCACCGATTTGGCATTCTCGTCGCAGGAGCTGCTGATTGGAGAGGCTGTCTTGACACTCACGAGGCCCTGCGTGGTCTCAGTCGGGGTTCGGCTGCCAGGTGGAATTAAGCATTATTTAACAGAGACGTGGAGGGCCGTGTTATCCACAGGATTTGATTCGTACGTTCCTCACCTCATCGAGGGCTGTTTAGGGGTGGTGGCATGGGCAGCCCAGCCTGCCCTCAGTTTACTGAAGTGTCCAGGGAGAGGGATCTGCTTGACGGCTGACGTGATGGTGGTCTGACGCTGGTCATGACGAAAGTGTCGGAGGAAGGGTGTTCTCCACCTGTGGGGTGGGTGGGTTCCCAGTGGAGAGCCACTCTCATCAGTAGCTACAGCTCTCTCCCGCCCAGCACCCCGGAGAGCCTGGAACTCCTGCAATTAGACCTTCTATTTTGGGGTTAAAGGGTTGTTTCGGGGAGGGCTATTTGAAAATGCAAAATATAAAGATGTGGAAACAACCCAAGTGCCCATCCATGCATCAGTGGATTAATAAAATGTGGTCTGTGTACACCATGGAGTTCTACTCAGCCACGAAAAACGATGGTGATCTAGCACCTCTTGTGTTATCCTGGATGGAGCTGGAGCCCATTCTTCTAAGTGAAGTATCCCAAGAATGGAAAAACAAACACCACATGGACTCACCATCAAATTGGAACTAATCGATCAACACTTATATGCACACCTGGAAATAACATTCATTGGAAATCAAGCAGGTGGAAGGGAGGAGAGAAAATGGGTAAATTCACACCTAATGGGTACAATGCATACCATCTGGGGAATGGGCATACTTATAACTTCGACTCAAATGGTACAAAAGCAATTAATGTAACCAAAAATTTTGTACCTCTGTAATATTCTGAAATAAAAAAAATAATAAAACAAAAAACCACGAAACAACAAAAAAATTTTAGTATAAGAATATTACATAGGATCATGATGGAAAATAGCACAACAAACATGTACAAGATTGAAATTGATTACAGGTCAGGAGTAAGAAGTTTTGATGTAAGGGCATTTTCTTTAATTTTTAGAGTACAAGAATTTTCATAATATTTTCTTTAAAACTTGATTTAACATTTAAGACCATTCATTGGAAGAGAAGGAGGCATGAGTTTTCCCTTCCACACAGATGTACCCTCTCTTCTTTGGTTTTAATCCTCCCTGGAGAGATTGTGGCAGAGTTTGGCACCATAGGTATACTCCCAGGGCTGCCAATGGTGGTGGACATTTGAGCAAGGCACTGTTTCCTTTTTATACTTGGAGAGGATTATTATGAGATTAAAATGAAATAATCTACATGGTAACATCCATAATTTGCTTGGCACATAAGCAGGCTGTCGGGAAATGTTAGTTCTGCAGAGATTAGTTCCATGCGTCTTTTCCCAGATAATGATTATAATGAGGGACATTTGGATACTTCCATCATGGAGAATCCAAACTCAGGTTCTTCTTCCTTCTCCTTCCCCTTCCCCTTCCTCCTCCTCCCCTTCCTCCTCCTCCTCTTCCTTCTTCTTCTCCTTCTCCTCCTCCTCCTCCTCTTCTCCTTCTTCTCCTTCTTCTCCTTCTTCTCCTTCTTCTCCTTCTCCTTCTCCTTCTCCTTCTCCTTCTCCTTCTCCTTCTCCTTCTCCTTCTCCTTCTTCTTCTTCTTCTTCTTCTTCTTCTTCTTCTTCTTCTTCTTCTTCTTCTTCTTCTTCCTCTTCTTCTTCTCAGAATCTCACTCTGTTGCCCGGGCTGGAGTGCCATGGTGTCAGCCTAGCTTACAGCAACCTCAAACTCCTGGGCTCAAGCGATCCTCCTGCCTCAGTCTCCCAAGTAGCTGGGACTACAAGCACCACCATGCCCGGCTAATTTTTTCTCTCTATATATATTTTTAGTTGGCCAATCAATTACTTTCCATTTTTAGACTGGGTCTCGCTCTTGCTCCGGCTGGTTTTGAATTCCTGGCCTTGGGTGATCCTCCCACCTCGGCCTCCCAGAGTGCTAGAATTACACGTATAAGCCACTACGCCTGGCCCACCTCTTCTTATATACAGTGAAAGTGACTTCTTTATTTATTTTTTCTCTCTCATGGAGTAAAAGCAGATGCAAACATGCAAGTGTTAAAAACCGTACGGTAAAAAGAAGCAATCCTCCAACTTGGGGTTGCCACATTCAGCAAATAAAAATTCTAACACATTTAAGTTTCAGATAAATAAGCTATGTTTTTAAAGTACATCTGTGCCCCGTGCAGTAGTGAGGGCATGTGGACACTTAAACAATTTTCATGCAGTGTTTATCTGAAATTCATTCTTGGACTGGGCATCCCGTATTTTACCTGGGAATCTTCCAGACTGCTGGATTAGCAGCTGTCATTTCCCTATCTGAAACACGTGCAGTTTGGAGAAGGAATTCATTTGCTGTCTACGAAGATTCAGTACGCAGAAGAAGGGGACATTGCTCCCAAGAACACGGTGTGACTGTCAGTGTGGAATTAACTCAAAGGTCTGGAAGCCAGGGCCCGTGCAACTAGTCTCCACTTCTGGTAAGGAACTCTTACTCGGGGTGGGTTTAGCTGAACTTTTCTCTGAGTACAGACCCTTCTCTCAAAAAGACCGACATATTGATGTCATCGTCATAAAGGCAACATATTGATGTCATCGTCATTTATGAAACAGGCAGTACAATGAGGTGAGATCCAGTCTATTTTGTAATCCCAAGGTAGGTGCCGGAAGATAGGGGTCTCCCCCAAATTACCTGCCTTCCCGGAATCTCAAAGTGAGACCTTGTATGGAAATAAGGTCTTTGCGGATGTAGTTAGTTACGGCCGTCAGCAGGAAATCATCCTAGATTATCGTGGTACTTCCTAGGTGCAAGGATTGGTATGTTTGTAAGGGAAAGGAGAGAGGGGTTTGGAGACAGAGACGCACAGAGGAGAATGGAGAGCTTGGAGTGAGATAGACACAAGCCCAGGGACGCCTGGAGCCCCCAGGAGCTGGAAGAGGCAGGAAGGAGCCTCCCCTGGAGCCTCCGGGGAGAGCGTGGCCCTGAGACACTTTGATTTTGGACTGGTTTTCTCATGCTAGCGGTTTGGAGAATGAATTAGCTTGAGCCTTCAAGGATGCAGTCAATGGTTGGTTGAGCTCTAAGTGGGGTATAAACCAATTTCAGCCTGCCAAGAAAACATCGCGCTTCTTATTGATTTAATGTTTTCTTTTGTGGAATGATAAAATATCCGTGCACTCACGTCGACATTAGGCACCCAGGGTCTACAATCAGTGATCATTTACCGTGAGCGCTTGACTTTCGATATGTTATGAATTACATGGTAGGCTAGTCAGTGCGGTTCACAAGAGTATTTCTTTAAAAATTTATTTATTTTTATTTTCATTTCAGAGTATTGTTGGGGTACAAACGCTTTGGTTACATAAATTGCACCGCCCAAGCCAGAGCTACGAGTGTGCCCGTCCCCCAGATAGTGTGCATTCCACCCACAAGGTAAACTACCACAATCTTAGCTCGTCCTTTAATACTACAAGTTACTGTGATTTCTTTTGCTTCTCTTTTGTTTCCACATGACTATAACAGTTTAAATTTGCATACACTTTTTTTGAGAGTCAGAAATTTTTACAGTAAAAATTAAATGTAGGTTTTTGCCACAAATTTGTGCAAAGGCATAACCCCTATAGTGATGTTAAAAAACTGGCTTCCAAAACGAGCTTACTAGTTGGCTTGCAGTCACACCTACAATGTCTTGTCCTGTTTTGTAACAAAACATACATACACATACATGGACACGTACACACATAGACACATGTGCACATTTGAACACACACAGGCATGCATGCACACACATAGGATATTTTTATTTAAACATGTGTTTGGCTGCAAGTATAATAATAGAAATCTGAGTTGCAGTGGCTTGAAAAATCGGAATGCTGTATATTAAAAAAATGCATGTATTTTCTTTCCAGGTCGGGTGATGCAGAGGTGAAGTTTGTTAACACAGGTGCAGAGACCCCATGGTGTGAAATCTAACATCTTTGCATTCATCTTGTCCCTTTTGTGAGAGTCACAGGTGGGCTTCTGTGGCTCAGACTTCTCATGAGCAATGAAGCAAAGTGACTATTGCTCAGACTCCCAAATGTGGGGCCATATACCACCGCCCAAGTCAGCTGAGGATGCTGTCATAAAATACCGTAGACTGCAGGACGTGAACAAAACACATTGATTTGTCACAGTTTTAAAAGCTAGAAATCTGAGATCAGGATGCTGGCAGGGTGGGGTTCTGGTGAGGGTTCCCTTCCTGGTTTGTAAAGGGCTACCTTCCCACTGTGCCCTTGTAGGTGGATGGGATGGATGAGAGAGAGAGCGAGGGAGAGGGAGGGAGAGACAGAGACGGAGACAGAGAGAGAGGAAGAAAGAAGAGAACCGAACTCATTGCCTTATGACCTATTTACTTCTCAAAGACTCTTCTTTCTAATACCATGATCTTGCAGATTAGCATTTCAACATATGAATTTTGTGGTGCATGGGAAACAAACATTCAGCCCATGACTTCCACTATTAGCTGTAAGGGAAGCTGAGAGCGAGAGAGCGAGAGAGAGAGAGAGAGAATGAATAGTCCAGCCAGCCTCTATAGTAAATGGGGAGGATGACATGTACGGAGTAGTGGGTGGTTCTAGGGTGGAAACCTCCAGAAGAGGCAAGATTTCTTCTCACGTGCAGAAAGTAAAAAGCATTCCAAAGTAACGTGAACTGGGCACCTCAGGTGGAATCCATGCCAATGTGCATGTTCTTTTGTAGATTGCAAGATACTTGAAGTTTTCGTTCTACCTTATTTTCCGGTAACTTAACCGCCTGATATTCTTTGGTATATTTTTAGTGGTAGAAAAGTCACAAGCACTTGGAGCTAGTCAAGTGTCAGCGTACTTTTATTTTAAACACAGTATACAATTACCTGTGAACTCACTGTGAGCATTGAATGAGACCTTGTTGTTAAAGTAACAAGAAGCAATGGAATGTGTGCCCATCCTCCAGAGAGTGTGCACAGCACCCATTAGGTGTGAATATACCCATCCCCTCCTCCCCCTCCCACCTGCCCGACACCCAATCAATGTTCTTACTATATGTGCACTTAAGTGTTGATCAGTTAATAACAATTTGATGGTGAGTACATGTGGTGCTTGTTTTTCCATTCTTGGGATACTTCTCTTAGAAGAATGGGCTCCAGCTCCATCCAGGATAACACAAGAGGTGCTAGTTCACCACTGTTTTTGTAGCTGAGTAGAACTCCATTGTGTATATATACTACATTTTATTAATCCACTCATGCATTGATGGGCATTTGAGTTGTTTCCACATCTGTGCGATTGTGAACGGTGCTGCTATAAACATTCTAGTGCAGATGCCTTTTTAATAGAATATCTTTTTTTTTTTCCCCCTTTGGGTAAATACCCAGTAGTGGGATTGCTGGATCAAATGGTAGTTCTCCTTTCAGTTCTTTGAGGCAAAGGACGTGAACAGAAACTTTTCAAAAGAAGACAGACTAATGGCCAACGAACATATGAAAAAATGCTCGACATCTCTACTCATCAGAGAAATGCAAATTAAAACCACAATGAGATACCACTTCACTCTGGTGAGACTGGCTTTTATCAAAAAGTCCCCAAACAGGTATGGACACGCTTGAAGCTCTGACTCGACGGGGGAGGGAGACACGGGCAACATAAGTAACCTTAACACTTGTACCTCCATAATACGCTAAAGTAAAAAAAAAAATAAGAAAAAAAAAGTCCCCAAACAGCTTGACTACTTTAAATAACCCACATGCGTGGACTCTCACAAGTATGTATCCTTCTGTGATTGGCTTATTTTTCTCTGCATAACATCCTAAGGGTCAGAATTTGCATCCTTTGAAAGGCCGAATCCAGTTCCATTATGTGAACACCCCCCCCCCCATTGCGTTTATCTACAATGCTCCTTTGAAGAGAAGCCAAAAAATATGGAATCGCGACACAGGGGCATTTGCTTTCTCTATGTTGATAGAGAGAGAGAAGAGGATCAATAGCTGATCAAGAAGTGGAAAGAACCTAACACAGCTCCTGGTTTCATTAACCAATTCCCTCCTCTCCTGGTCCAGGGAGAGAAACTTGCTTCATCTAATTGCAGACTGTGAAATGGATTCAGTGTAACGTCAGAAAGGCACAAGGCATGCTCTCACGTCTTCTGTTTCCCCCTCCACATTCTAGTAGAGTCACAGTCCCTGGTGCCAGAGGCTGCTGAAGGTCAGGAGGATTGATGTGCACGCAGCAGCCAGGTGAGTCTGTCCTTCCAGCCCCCTAACGCACCTTCCCTGGGCCACTGCACCTGTTCCGCCCACCTCCGCTGATGCAAACGCTAAGCGATCAAATTGCAGCTTCTCCAAAGGTGGGACCCAAGAATGTCATCTGCACCCTGGGTTACAGATTTCTGTGGGCTTCCTTATAATAATCGGTCTGTCTCCCATCAGAGTTCACCTGCAGAAAGAAAACACCTTTTGTCTAGGTTCGTTAAACTATTTGTCTACCTGAAATAATCAAGAAGGTTCGAGTCCTGTTTAAAGAGGGTTTGCTCACGCAAAAAGGTTATGGACGGGCACAGGTGGGAAGCACAGATTCCAAAGAATGAAAGCCGGCGTTCCGACGTGCAGGCATTTGGGATCGCTTGTGTAGACAAGGCTTAGGGAAGTTTACGAGAATCGCAACGTCTTTCTGTGTACGGCTTAAGGCATGGTTACAAAGATCTGATTAGTGGAGGAGGTATTTTTTCTTTGTGGAAAGGCGTATTTAACATTCCATAATGAAGATGTAACAGTCATGGGGTGTTTTGTGCCATCTGGTCTGAGTTAGATACGGGACAGTAAAGAATGCAGTGCATTTATAACAAAGATCAGTGATTAGAAGGATGTCTAGTCTCCAGTCTCTCCTTGCCATTTGCAGAACAAGAACAGTGAGCAAGAGAGTTAAATTGTAACCTAAGAAGCAGAATTGCAAACGTGCTACATAATGGAACTTGTAGAGCTTATCTTTCCCTTGGCATATTAAATTTGGAGGGTCCTGAGATTTTTCTGTCTTTTGCATTATCCAGGTTCTTCTGTGGTGGGATAAATATCTCTTATTCTCTCTGCTTGTAGAACATGGTAGAGCGTAGGAGAATTTCTGTGTTCCTTCTCGTCTATTTTGCACACTCCTGTGTTATCATACTCATCACGTTTTGTTACAGTTCTTTGGTTTTTGGTCTGCTCTTTTTTTTTCTCGACTGTAATATATTCAGAGACCTTGCCCTGGGTCTTATACATTTCTTTTATGACTAGCACTGGTCTTGAGCACTGCATCTGTTAAATAAATCTCCGCTGAGTAGAGAAATGTTGCAAACCAGCTCTTGAATTTCATGCTGCAGATGGATCTCGTGGAGCCCTCTTAAATGCTCACATTTGGGGAGCTCCGTCCCTGCCCCCCACACTCCTGGGCGGAGATATTCTAGCGTCTCATCTCACTTGATTCGCAATCATGCTAATAACCGGTGGATATGTTCCCCCTTCCTTTGGCTAATTAAAGTCGATAAAATAAATAACACATCCAAGCAACATCCTAATTCCGATGCAATTTAAAGGCATGAGCACGACATACAAATACAAGCATCAAAGCTTATTATTTATTCAGACGCGGTTTCTGCATGAGGTGATGGGCTCAGAAAAAGAGTTGATTCTGGGAGTGACCTCTCTTGTGGTGGAGACCCAAGTAGAGCATGGACGGTGTTCGTTTGGAGCCAGAAAAGTGTCTTCTAAAGGGTGTAGTTGTGGGAGAGAGGGTCAACTGCCCACCAAATATCTGTGCTACCCTTCCAATGGGTTGGGGCATTGTGGGGGAAATGTGTCTTGTGCCTTGATTCTGTGTTACCCATCTCTGCATCCACGACCTGCACATCCCAACCATGGAATGAAGTCTCGTCACCAGAGTGTGCGTTGAAATGATGTCTCATTCCCTGTCTAGGCAGCAAGAAGTGGGGGGGGGGTTGCTTTCTGTTACGGGCTAAATCATGTCCTCCCTACCACACATGTATATATTGATGTCCTGACCCCCAGGACCTCAGATGGCGGCTGTGTTTGGAGATGAGTCATTAAAGAGGCGATTAAGGTAAACTGAGGTCACTAGGGTGGTCCCTGATCCAACAGGACCGGTGTCCTTATAAGCAGAGGAGAGACGAGGACACAGACAGGCACAGAGGGACGACCCCGTGAGGACACAGGGAGGAGACGGCGTCTACACGCCCAGGAGAGAGGACCCAGGAGGAATCAGCCCTGAGACACCTGGATCCGGGACTTCCAGCCTGCAGGACGTGAGAACATAAATTCGTGTTGTTTAACGCACCCGGTCTGTGGTTCTTTGTTGAGGCAGCCCTAGCAAACCTATATACCTTCTCCACCCTCTCTCCTCTGACTAAACACTGCCATCTCTTGAGAACTTGAAGGGACATTTTGCAGACAGCCCAGCCATAAGCAAAAAGGATGCCGGGTCCCCAAATCAGTATCGGAACGGCATTACCAGCCAACGAGAATCACCCATTTTCGATTTGCACTGGCTATTTGTTAAAAAAAAAAACAAAAAAAAAACCACTGAGATTTGGTTCATGCATCAGCTAAAGCAGGTGAACACTGCCCTATTATTTAAAAAGTGTGTTTTACATGCACAGGGCACTTTGCTTTTGGTCCAAGCGCAGCAAGATCAAGTGACGATGTGTCGCACACCTTTGCCACACGTTTTTTTTTTTTTTTTTTTTTTGCGTCTACACGCTCTTTCCTTGTGTCCTCCGAGAGTGGGTTTCACGGCGGGGCTGCTGCCAGCAGCTGCTGTGGTCGTGGCCCTGCCGTTCTCATACAATTAATGAGGCTCCCGTTGAGCTAGAGTCCGGCCGTCTTCAGCCGCTGGAGTTGCTCTGGGAGAGCCCCCGAGGTCGTTAATAAGGGGAGACCTTTGGATCCCAACGCGAAGAGAGAAGATAATTTATTTGCTACGGCACTTTGTTTCCTGAAGCTGCACATTCCATTACCTTGTAAAGGGCATTTCAACCAATGATGTATGAAATGAAAAAAAAAAAAAGAAAGAAAGAAAAGAAAAATCTGCACGGTTTCACAGTAAAGGGCGAAAGAACAACTCTGAAACGACGTGGAAAAACAGCCACTTATTTTTCTTAAAAAAAAAAAAAATGAAAGGCTTATTATGCTTCAGATAAACTCGTGTCGGTTTGCCAGACATGACGTGCTTCGTATGTGCCAGGGAGTGGATGAGTTCACTGGTAAATAAAGGATGGATTTATTCTCAGGAAGTGTGCGGCTCTGTAATCCGGCGGGTTGACAAGTCAAGCGCTCGTGAAGTTATAAAAAAGGCAGATTAGAAAGTGGTCAGAAGAGAGGTCGGGGGTGCTAGGAGAAAAGGAGAAAAGAAGGAGAAAAAGGTGCAATATTTTCAGGAAAGTGTAAGTAGCTATTTTCGTTTTAAGTGGGCACTATCTTAAGACGTGTAGAGCAAGTTGGGGCATTGATTCCTTGTTAAGATATCCCTGGTTTGAATAGGGGCGAAGAAGATATGCTTAAATCCTAACCCCCAAAGCTATGAATGCAAACTTATTTGGATAAAGTGTCTTTGAAGATTTAATTAAGGTAAGAATCTTGCCATTAAGTCCCACTGGATCACCCAGATGAGCTCTAAACCCGGGAACAGGTGTCCTCATGAGAGACAGCAGAGGAGACACAGACGCAGAGGAGAAGCCACGTGGAGGCAGACGGAGGAGGCAGAGGCGGGAGTGACGCTGCGGCCACAAGCCCAGGGACGCCCGGAGCCCCCGGGAGCTGGGAGAGGCGGGAAGGAGCCTCCCCTGGAGCCTGTGGAGTGAGCTTGGCTCTGAGACTCCTGCGTCTCAGACTTTTATATTATTATTATTATTATTTTTAATGGTTGTGTCTCCCCCTTTTAATTTGATGTGCTGCAACTCATTGGGCTTTCTTACTGAATTAAAATCTCAGGCTCTCATGGCTGCAGAAGAATGCAGCAGGTACGTGGCCGAATGCACCAGGTATGTGGCCGAATGCCGCAGGTATGAGGTCGGGCAAACTCACTGGCCAGACTGAGAGTCGTGAAGAGCTGGTTGTTTTGCAAGGCTGCATTTGGGAGCTGGCTGTTCCGCTTTCTCCTAACATCAAAAAGGACATAGGGTGGCCTGAGATCCCGGGACATCGGGCTGCCCAGTAAACTTTCCGTGGATGGTGGGAGAAAGGAAAATTGTCTCTGCAGAGCAGTGAGCCCTGCAGCTCAGAGAGTTCTCTCTCTGCACAGATTAGCACATGGGGAGGGATTGTGAGCTTGTTTCCTGCTAGTGCATCTTTCCCTGCCTTGCCTTCCCTCTTGGTTTCCCGGCTGGTATTTGAAATCTGCACGAGATGTTGGGTGGCGAGATGAAAGAAACTCAGATATTGTAAAGGCACGGCACTGTGGCTGTTTGCATCCGACTCAGCCTTACGCACTGGACTTTTGCACATCTCTTGGGTTTTACTCTTGCTCTGCAAGTCGTGTGACTCCCACACAAGGATAGTGTTCCATTATTTTAAAAGGATGTGCTTGCATGTGGCTTTTTGTCCCCAGAATGATGCGCATTAAACATTGATACCCAAAGTATCACATAAACTCTAGAATTAGTTCTGGGAGCCAAGGAAATGGTGTTGGGGACATTTGATCACTTGCATGCACATCGTAACAGCATTTTAACGGGCTTATGGCAGGGGTGAGGAGACCACAGCAAAGCACTGCATTGTTGTCATGAAGGTAGAAACTCGAGGATGAAAGCAGACAATTCCCCTGAGGAAAAAGGCCCTCCTATGGGGTTTACAGATAATTAGCAGATTAAGAGAAAAGGGGCAAATATTAATATTTTGAATAAGACAGCCTTTGCATTTTTCTCAGCTTGACTAAACATCACTCAGTTTTCTCCCTGACCTCCCTTTTCCTTTCTTGTTTTAATTTTTTAATTGGTATATAACGGATGTGCATAGTTTTGGGGTACATGTGATAATTTAATACACTCCTATACTTTGTAAAGATCGGAGTACCCATCACCTTCATTATGTGTCTTTTTTAAATGCTGGAAGCATTAGAATCATTTCCTTCCAGCTATTTTGAAATGTAGAATAGATTATTGTGAAGTACAGTCACTCCACTGATACGTTGAATATCAAGTCTTTTTTTTTTCCTATTAAACTGTATATTTGTGCCCATTAATCAACGTCTCTTCATCCCTGCCCTTCGATTTTTCCTGGCCTCTGGTCTCCACCGATCCACTCCACTCCCTGCCCTCATGAGATCCACCTTTTTAGCTCTCACGTGTGACTGAGAACACGTGGTATTTGCCTTTCCGTGCCTGGCTGATTCCACGTAACACCATGACCTCCAGCTCTATCCAAGTAACTCCCCCTGTCTTCCAGCATTTGGTTTAGAAAACCCGCCATTGTGAGTTCTCTCTCTTGGCCTCTTTGAGGCGTAAATTTTGTCCCAGCCTCTTGCCAGGTTGTACAAGGCGGAGGAGGAGGAGGAGCAGAGAGGAACCCTTTGGAAGTGTCATAGCTACAGGGGATGACGCCCCTGTCTGCCCAGCTCTGTGGGAGGGCAGATTTCTAACTTCCACAAAGTCCGATTAGCAAACACAGATACCATAGCCCCACCGCACCTGCCAGTCTCTTTCTAATGTCTCCCAGCTTTTTTGGTAATATCTCACCCCAGTGTTTTAAAGCCCTCCCGCCTTGTGTTTCAGCAGAGCTGAGCTCGGTCTCTCTCCCTGTTGCCACAGTCCCTGTAGGGGACTGACATATATTTTCCTAGTTTAAGAATTAAAGTTAGTGAGTGATGTACGTGTTCTGCCCAGAGCCTTTGAAAGTAATGTGTTCCGGACAGGCTCCCTGCGGTAAACAAAGGTGTTGCCTAGAGGCATAACAAGGGACCTGAGTTACAACTAGTAAGAGCAGCCCTGCCCCACAGCATTGGGTGTCTGGAGGCCACACGATAAACACCCCATAAGATGGCTCGTTAGTCAATGACGGGTAAGACCTCTCAAGGGAGGGGCGACCTAAGCCAGGCACAGCCGCCGGGGTTCAGCTGAAGATCTTAGGGGGTCACCCTAAGAGAAACTGGGGATGAGAAAACCCCCTGTGGCTCACCTTGCCCATCCTTGTTAACCTCGGTCCTTCATCTATGCCTAGCGCCTAGAGCAACCACCTTGAGATTCTGAGTCAGGGGACGTCTGCTTCCCTAAGGCTACGCATTCCGGAATTTATGGCTATCGCTGCCAAGCCTGGGCGGTTACGTACAAGGAACTAACTTTAATCTTTTAGAGTATAAAAATAAAACAGACCTGGTGTATTACTACTCGAGTCAACCGTCTGTCTGTGTGTCCGTGTTTTTCTTCGTGTTCTGCGTTTGTGTTTTCTGTTCTGTGTTCATTCTCCGTCCTGTAAACGGGCCACGACAGTCCCGAGTGTGAAGTCATTCCTGCAGGTGGACCTCGTCTGGCGCAGCTCTTCTTCGACGGCACCCGGACCCGGTGATACATCAGCTCAAGGAAACACTGAGTGCGACAGTTACCTGAAAGGCTCGTTCGCTTGGTGGACTGTTGACAAACCAGCAGGAGTCGCCGTCCTCAGAGAGCCTCGTGGAGCCCGTGGGTGACCCCGTCACCTGTCAGATGGGCTTGGGTGAGAAGACTGTGGATGTGGGCTGTGTCACCTGGTGTCTGGGACTGAGTGGGATGGAGTGTGTGAAAGTGTGCAAGGGTGGCGAGTGTGTGTGGGCACGAGGACGTGCCAAGGCATTGACAGTGTGTGTGGGCGTGAGTGTGAATTTGGGTGCACAGGTGTGTGGGGGGGTTGTGAGGGTGCAGGAGTGTGAGGACAGGAGAGCGTCTATGGGCATGTGAGTGTGCGTCGGGTGTGTGGGAGTGAGAGGGTGTGACTGTGGGTGTCTGTCCCAGTGTGCAGGAGTGTGAGAACATGGGAAAGTAAAATGTGCAGGTGTGCAGCGTGAGAGTGAGCATGGGTGATGGTGTGAGTGGGCATAAGTGTGTGAGCATGTGAGAGCGTGCCGATGTGCACGAATGTGAGAGCACGTGAAAGTGTGTAAGTATGTGCGGCTGTGCAAGCATGTGTTAGGTGCGAGTGTGGAAGTGTAGGAGCGAGAGCGTGTGCAGTGAGTGAGGTTGTCAGTGTGTGAGTGCGAATGTGTCAGTGTGGGTGGCTGTGCGCGAGAGTGCAAGTGTATGAATGTGTATGTACCTGCGTGATCACGAGTGTGTAAGTGTGTACATGTATGAGTATCTGTACGTGAGTGAGGCTGCTTGCAAATTCTGAGTGTACATATGTGAATAACTGTGTCTGTTGTGTGTGAATCTGTGTACATAAAGCGTACAAGGGCTTACGTGTGCACAAGAGTGGAAGTGTGTCTGAGAGTCCGTATGTGAGTGTAGGTGTGAGGGTGTGTATGAATGAGAATGTGCATATGTGAGTGAGGCTGTTAGTGTGTGAATGTACATGCACAAGCATGTATGAGTGTGTGCATGCATATGTGTGCATGTGTGTGCATAAGCATGTGCATGAATGTATGTGTGCATATGGGTACATGCCTGAATGTATGTGTGCATGAGTATATGCATACCTGTGTATGTCTATGAGAGCATGTGTGTATGGCTGTGTGCATGTGTGCACATACATGCTTGAATGTGCAAATGTATGAGTGTGTATGACCATGTATGCATGTACATGTGTACAAGTGTGCACATGCATATGTGAGTGTGTGCATGTGTGTGTATGTGTGTGCATGTCTGTGAGTGTGTATGAGTGTGCATATGTTTATGACTGTGTGTGAGTGTGCATGTGTATGAGTGTGTGTGAGTGTGTGCATGTATGAGTGTGTGTGCATATGTGTGAGTGTGTATGAGTGTGTGTGCATATGTGTGAGTGTGTATGAGTGTGTGTGCATGTGTATGAGAGTGTCTGTATGAGTGTGTGAGTGTGTATGAGTGTGTGTGCATGTTTATGAGTGTGTATGAGTGTGTGCATGTGTATGAGTGTGTGAATGTGTATGAGAGTGTGTGTGAGTGTGTGTGCATGTGTATGAGTGTGTGTGTAGGAGAGTGTGTATGAGTGTGTGTATGAGTGTGTGTGCATGTGTATGAGTGTGTGTAGGAGAGTGTGTATGAGTGTGTATGAGTGTGTGTATGAGTGTGTGTGAGTGTGTATGAGTGCGTGCATGTGTATGAGTGTGTATTAATGTGTGAGTGTGTATGAGTGTGTGTGCATGTGTATGAGTGTGTGCGTGTGTATGAGT
>VSMD01113300.1:0-36523 GCA_008750895.1 Mirza zaza
AACCCTCACTCCGATCCAGTGAGATAGTGCTGAGATTATCGGCACTTGGCAGAGTAGGAAACTGAGGCTCAGAGTTTGCGTAACTTGCCCAGATTCTCAGTGCTAGGAAATGCCTTTGCTCTTCCTCCTTTTGGGGGCTGGACCAGTAGGAAAAAGGCAATAGCCGTAGTTAGGGTCATAGCGACCATTTCCTGAGCGTTTTCTCTTTGTCAGGTGCTATAGTAAGTGGTCACCATACATTAACTCATTTACTCCCAGCAACGACACGGAGATAGAATTATCATTCTTCCCACATTCGTGATGAGGGTGTAGAAACTTAACCCTTTGCACTCGCTTGCTTTTTCCTCGATTCCTTTATTCTACCCGGGATTTAATTTTTTAACTACCCCAGAATAATAAATACTGGAGTTTCTTTGCATACAAACTTATTTATTTGGATTTTTTTTATATTTCAAATTATTGATACATGCAAAGATACATTCACATTATTGATACATTCAAATTTTTGATACATTCAATTGATACATTTTGATACATTTGAAAATTCAAATTATTGATACATTCAATTTTAATCTCTATAATTTTTCATGGCGTGAGTTGCTACCGATGCTGACCTTTGTTTTTCGAGTCACACTCGACATCTGAGAGCAAAGGGCTAAAGACACCAACCTAACCGTGGTCACCTAATCAGAAAGTGGCATTTCCGGCCTGTCTAGCTTCAGAGCCCGTGCTCAGGAAAAAAAAGACAAGAGACAAAGTCTGGCATAGTGAAGACTAGGGACAAAGTCTGGCGTAGTGAAGACTAGGGACAAAGTCTGGCGTAGTGAAGCGGTTCTCACCCTTCAGAATCACCCGGACAGTGTGTGACAAGCCAGCTCGCTGGACTCCGCCCAGTGTCCCCCGGGGGTGGGGCCCGAAAACTTGCATTTGTAACTACTTCTACTGTGTTTGAATCAGTGTAGATGGCCGTACCGTACTTAAAAAAAATAATAATAATAACACATCCCCTGAAAATAAGCCTCAGGGTGTCTTCTTGAGGAAAAAATAAATAGAAGACCTTGTCTTGTTTTGGGGGAAACACGGAATCTCCAGAAATGAGCTGACCCTCCTCGGAAAGGCAACAAGGCCCAAGATGTCAGGTCATCAGGACACAGAAAAGAAGAAGACATGAACGCACACACTCACAGATAGATACGGGACACAGGGCTGCTGTCACACCTGGGAGAGTTTGCAGCATGGCAGCACATGCTGTTCTGTATCTGGATCGTTCTGTGTGTCTGTTGCCCTAGACTCTTTGTTGGCCACGTGGGCATCCCTGCTCTTTCCCCTGAAAGTGACCAGCTGGGTGGCGATCGCTCCCCACTTTGCCTCTCTACACCCATATTGTTTCTGTCACCCGGGGAGGGGTGGGAGGGGAGGGGCATGGAGAGCTCCGCTTTGCCGAATCTTCTAGAAGCTCCCCGAGCCCCGAGATCCAAACGGGGAGATCCAAACTTGGCGTAAGTCTGACGGGGAGTAAAAAAGGCCCCCAAGACTGATGAGGGTGATTCTGATGACAGTTCCTTGAACCATTTGGTACCGAAAGTGTCTGAGAGCTCAGCGGACACAGAATGTCTCAATATCTTCCAGAGAAAAACGAGGGGCACGGGGGAGCTTCTGTCTGTGTTCGCCCAACACTCACCCCTTCTTGTGCTTTTCTGGAACTCTCTCGGCCGGCACCCCGTACCACGATCTCCACTACCCAGGGAGAAAGGGGACCCAGTCCCGTCCTCCTGGCCACCTGGACTTTCACCCAAACTAGAACGAACCCCAGTCCTTCCCTGAGATTTCTCTTCTGGTGACTTCTGGGTCCACAGAGCTGGAATTTGAAAAATAATAACAACTAATATTTGTTGTGTGATTACTAGGTGCTGGGCACGTTCAAAGCGCTTTTGCATGGGTGGATCTCTTTTAACTTGATCTTCACAAATACCCTAGAAGCTAAGTACTATGATTATCCCTATTATAAAGTAAGTTATAAAACAAATTTAAAGAAAAAAAAAGAGAGGAAATTGAAGCACAATATAGTTAAGGAATTTGCTCACAGCCAAGCTCGTGTGAGTGGTGGACTCAGGCAGTCTGACTCGTGAATCCCGGCTCTTAACCAGGACTCTGTCATTTCTCTGGAGTTGCTGGCAGCTGTGTTCCCTGCTATCTGGGGAAAGTTGATATATGGTAGACGGGAATAAACTATATCCATTAGGAATTGTTTTCAGCTGCATATAACAGAAAATCCAAATAACAAAGGCTTAAACAAGATTTATGGGTTTATTTTTCTTTTGTATTGTACGAAGTGCAGGAGTAGGCAGTTCGTGGCTAGGATGCCAGCTTTCACTGTCATCAGGGATGTAAGCTCTTTCTATCTTTCTTCTCCTTCCTCCTTAGTGTCTGTCTTCCATCATCAAGGCTGCCTCATGATCCAAGAGGGCTGCTGGAGCGCCAACCATCAGGTTATGATTCCATGCAGGAAAGAGGAAGAATGGGAAAAGGAGGGAAATGGGGGTTCTCCCAACGGAGACGACTCTTGAAGCCCTATCCTACAACTTATGCTTATTTCTCACTGGCCACTCTGGAAGAAGGAGACTTAGAAATACAATCTCAGGGTGGTATTCCTAAGAAAGGGGAGAATGAGGTAGCAACTCTCAGTCTCTGCCCCAAAAGCAGATCTGTTCTAATGGGGACACTAACGGGCAAGATTCCGTTTGTCCCACTCACTAACTCATAGCTGCAAAATTGAGAAAGGACTCCAGTCTTGTGCATTCCAGCCTAGGAAATTTATCCTCACGGCGGAGAGCTCGCCTCCTAAAAGCAGCAGCCAGTGTTGAAATCGGCTTCCTCTGAACCCCAGGAAAAGCCGGCAGAGTTTAGCAGAGTGCACCAGCATCTCCGTGTTACATCGAGCCTCGCAGAAAGCCTGGTGCGGGAGAACTAGCTTGTTAGAAAGGAAACACGCAACAGGCCGATGCCAGCCCTCTGCAGGGACTACCGGGGACAGCTCTGACACACACCGCAGGCAAATCACACGGGCTAACTTTGAAGTTCTGGTGCTTAACTCAACCCACGGAGGAGGTAGACCACCACATCCATTCCAGAAGAACCTAATAAACAGGCCCTCCGAGCGAACGAGAATGCTTTCGTTCATAAAGTCAAAGAGCCCCTGGAAACACGTCCTGAAGTTGGACTTCTCTGGAAATTTACGCGAGCAGTGGACTTGCGTGGTCGCATGTATCAAAGGAAAACGGACAGTGCCCTGACATTTATGAGACCCTCTCTCTTCGGAGTTATTCCTCCCTAAATACATGGTCGCACGCACGCAGCACGGACTTGACTCGTTCTTTGGGAAATACATCAAGTGTGCAAGAGGGAAAGCTTGCTGTAATTAACCCCGAACATCTCTCTGTCATCGTAAGACAGAAAAGGACGCTGATTTTTCACAGATGTGTGCGTGCCCTTGCGCAAGCTCAGAGGGTCTTTAGGGAGCCCCCGCCAGGCCCCTGCATGCCCCACGGAAGGTTGGTTGTTTGCTCGTCTTTGCTCCCATGACATCGCATGTACTTTCCTCTCTGCCAACGCTTTTCCAGCTCTCAGTCTGACCCACTCCTGTCTGTCCTTCAAAACCCTACTTAGGTTGTCGCCTTTTTTGGGGAGTCCTAAATTTCCTAAATTGCACCCTCCCCTACCCAAACATCTTCCCTACTCTTTCTCCCGTCTCCCTCGGGTAATTCTGTTATTGCATAATTATCACAATACGTCGGTACTTGTTTGCCTACCTAGCTCCCCGGCTGCAGTGTGAACTCGCCATGAGGGGCTGTGCCTTACCGATTCCTGTACCCGGGATGACTGCGATCCCCCTACCCCCCGGGGCGTGGATCTGTACTGGTCTGCGGCCTGTTAGGAACAGAGGGGGGGCGAGTGGTGGGTGAGCCAGCAAAGCTTCGTCCGCGTTTACAGCCGCTCCTCGTGGCCCGCATCACCGCCCGAGCCCCGCGTCCTGCCAGACCGGCTGTGGCCTTACATCCCGCATTACGGTGAGTCGTGTGATTATTTCATTACGTATTACAATGTAACAATAATAGAAATAAAGTGCACAATAAATGCAATGTGCTTGAATCGCCCCCAAACCATCCCCTTCCTCCCAACTCCCTATCCCCGGTCCGTGGGAAAATCGTCTTCCATGAAACTGGTCCCCGGTGCCAAAAAGTTTGGGGACAGCTGTAGCACTAGGTGCGTAGTAAGTGCTCATGAACATAGTTGAATGTCAAAATGAATCGAGTTGGACGGTAGCTCCCGTTAGACACTATATTTCCCTGAGTTTATGACTCCGTGTTACTGTTTTCCTCACTCAGATACTTTTGCCGTTTAATTAACTGTGTTAAATCTTACAATGCTCGGGTTGCCCCATTCCCATGAGCCAAAGATGGGTCCAAAGATGTAGCCTTTGATCAGGAAACCTAAAAAACATCTTTATGAAAAAAGAATTTTCAGACCGAAAATTCATTATGAAAAAAATTCTTTATGAAAAAATTCTTTATGGCTTTGAATTGTCAGGTCAAATATGTCTTTGGGGTCTAAGGTTGTATGGCTAAAATCTGAGCAGACAGTAAGCCACAAACTCAAGGATAGGAACCTGCCACAGCTTCAAGAATCTACAAGTAGGCCGGGTGCGGTGGCTCATACCTGTAATTCTAGCACTCTGGGAGGCCGAGGCGGGAGGATCGCTCGAGGTCAGGAGTTTGAGACCAGCCTGAGCAAGAGTGAGACCCCGTCTCTACTATAAATAGAAAGAAATCAATTGGCCAACTAATATATGTAGAAAAAATTAGCCGGGCATGGTGGCGCATGCCTGTAGTCCCAGCTACTCGGGAGGCTGAAGCAGGAGGATTGCATGAACCCAAGAGTTTGAGGTTGCTGTGAGCTAGGCTGACGCCACAGCACTCTAGCCCGGGCAACAGAGTGAGACCCTGTCTCAAAAAAAAAAAAGAATCTACAAGTGGTTCTATAATGGTTCAAAGATGGCAGCTGTCTCTTGGTACCCTGGGGACCTCTTCCCCAAACATATTTTGGTTTAACTAATATTCAGAGAAAGGCCAGAGATATGTGGCCAGGCTGATACACGACAATATACCTGTCTCTGTGACCCAGATTTTCACAAATAAATTTAAGGTGCAAATAAGTATGGCCAAGGGCTATGAGAGCAGGACTTTATCCTAACTTGAAGACAAGCTGGCCCTTCTCCCAGACTTCCCATAAAGATACAACATTGGTTATCCTGGTATCTTCCAACTAGGTCTCTGGGCTTCAGTGTTCAGTTCGACATGCCCATTGCATGTGTCCCTAGGTGCACGGAACTGGTTATTCCTGGGCCGTTTGGCCATGAAAAGGGTACGTAGGAAGCCCCCTAGACAGAAGCAATATTTCTCACTTCGAATTGTGTACAGATACCCTCTGGTGTCAGGTTACACAGCAGACATGTAGATGGATCCAACTTCAACTGCCCTCTTCTTTAGCCAAAAAAATCTATATGGGCGTTTTTACAAATAGCCATCTGTCTAGTGGATGAAAATCTTAACATGTGGAAGTCCCTTAGGTGGCTGCCTAAGGAACTTAACTGATGTTGGCAGGCCTATGCACCGAAGCATCTCAAATCTAGTACAGAAAAATATGCTTTTTCATGGACGTATAGAGTCACGAGCTCCTATAATAACTACACAGTGGTCAACAGCACTGGCTCTGGTGCTAGACCAACTGATTTCAATCTCTGGCTTCACCACTTATTAGGTGTGACCTTAGGGCCTCTGTTTTCCAGTCTTGAAAATAGAAATAATAATCCCACCCTCCTCATTGTATTACTGTGAGAAGTAAACACGTGTAAAGTTCTACAGCATCTCATACATAATAAAGGCTGGATAAATGTTAGGTATCATTATTATTTCTATTACTAATTCTAGATCTTTCTAGAAGGATTCTAGAATCCTTCTAGAACTTTCTAGCAGGATCTAGAATCCTTCTAGATCTAGAAGCATCTAGTGTCCTCGAACTCATCTCAGTCTCACATAGTCACCCAAGGAAGTCGGCAACACGAATATGGAAGTAATTTGGAGAAGGTGCATGGGCGTATGTCATAGATCAATGTAGAATAGCGGGAGTTGGAACACTAGCTGCACACAGTGTGGTTAGTTTTGCAGAAGCTAAGATCATCGACGTGTTATGAAAAGACCCACAGCACTACTTTAAGAGTTCAGTTAGCCCTGATCAACCACATTCTAATGACCTGGGCACAAAATGAGTCAGAAACACATGGACTGTATTTCCTTTGGAATACACACGGGTTTAAAAATTAAGGGGAAGGGGTGCTTGCCAAAATGCATTTCGTAATAATCACAGTAATAATGAGTGGCTCGCTAAGCCAGGAACATCAATGGATCATCTGTGAGGCTCGTTTAAACCCACGAGGCAGCAGGTTGAAAAATGCTCAGGAAATACTTAGAAAGAGATCAAAGAGGCTCTGTCCCATCGGCGCCTGAAAGTTGAAACATGAATAGATTTGGAAAGGAAAAAAGAAGATGTTTCTTAACTCTGGTGCAGAGCTTGGCCCTAAGAAAGAGAAAAAAGGGTGAAAAGAGGTGAGAATTTTGTTTCTCTGGGCTGAATGTGAGGTTGCTTAGTGAGAGAGTGGGTCCTACTCCCAGATTTTCCTACTTAGCTGCTGGACTTTGGGCACACTCCTTCACAACTCGCACGACCTGCCACACCCCAAGTCCTGTTTCCTCCATACGATGTCCCCCTCTCCGGTCCCTTGCCACTCTGAATGCCAATAGACCTTTCTCAGCAGAAAATAGGGATTTGCATTCTTTCACTGCCTGGTAAACAAACATCGTATCCAAAGTAGAAACAATAAGTTAGGGATCTGAAGATTTAGAAGAATGTTCAAGAAGAAAAAACTTCTGTGATGATAGAAAAAAATCCCTGCCTTTGTGAATTGAATGCCTCATCAAGGAAAGCTGAAAAACTCACATTCAGCCTGGAACATTTTAACAAGGCGGTTTTGCAGGTAACAGCATTTTTAGCTCATGAGCTTTGACAGCATCAGAGATATTAAAGTAAATCAGAGACGTGCCAAATTCATATTTGACCGAATTCGAAATGTCGGGATGGAAAACAATCAATATTCCTCCCAAGCCAATTATGCCAATCAGAGAATACACTTCTGAGAAAGCAACAATAAATCTAAATGTTTATTGCTATCATTCTTATTACAACTTTATCATTAAATCTTTTATTAAGTTACGTTTTACAAATTTGCCCTTAAGATACTGGACCGATAGTTGCATTTTGTCACCTGCTAGACTGTTGCTGGTGTCTCTTAAATGCACACTGGCTGCACTAAATAGTTGCTCACTTTAAATGTGTAAGGTTGTAGTCTGAAATGTCGGTTCTTGACCGAAAAACAACCGGATACGCTGAAAGCAAGACAAGCACGAAAATGAGGCTTATTGAGGAGAGAAAGATAGGATTATAGAGAAAGAGGAAGACATAGGTTTACAGAGTGAGATACAGACACCACAGATGACGACTGACCCGTTGTCATAACAACAACAACAAAAAAGACCCTGGTTATGGTCTGGGTCTTGTTTTATAGTGTCTGGATTGGAACCTCTCTGTGGTTCAGACGTCGCCAGGGAACCATTTTGATGGACAGTTGGGAGTCACATGACCTGAATCTTACTACACATGTGGATCTCCCATGAGCCTCTTTGAAAACCCATTTGGTGCTGGGAGGCCGAGGCAGGCGGATTGCTCGAGGTCAGGAGTTCGAAACCAGCCTGAGCAAGAGTGAGAACCCGTCTCTACTATAAATAGAAAGAAATTAGTTGGCCAACTAATATATATAGAAAAAATTAGCCGGGCATGGTGGCGCATGCCTGTAGTCCCAGCTACTCAGGAGGCTGAGGCAGGAGGATTGCTTGAGCCCAGGAGTGTGAGGTTGCTGTGAGCTAGGCTGACACCACGGCACTCACTCTAGCCCGGGCAACAGAGTAAGACTCTGTCTCAAAAAGAAAAGAAAAGAAAGAGAAGAGAAGAAAGAAAAAGAAAAGAAAAGAAAAAATGAAAGGAAAGGGAAAGGAAAAAGGAAAAGAAAAGGGAGCCCATTTGGTGGTGTGAGCTGCAATGACACCCACTTTCATCCTCAGGAGACCTGGAATCCCTCACCATCTACCTAACAAACTGATGGTAGACGAGGGGATTTTTTTGGATACTGTACTTTCCTCCAGCACTTTCTTGTTTTCATCGTAGTTAGTATTCTTTTCCTATATCTGGATCCAAGTCTTACCATGGATGCTGCTGTCCATGACTATGAAGGTTTTCTCCCTTGTAAAATTTTGAGATGGAAAAGCTGGCATTCTGCTTTTAATTCATTCACAAGAGTTGCAAAAAGTTCTTTTTCTTGAAAGAATCATAGCCTAAATGAAACTGAATCGCTCTACATAATTTATTTGAGGTTATTTTGTTTAAAGTTAAGAATGCTAATATTCAAGATGATCCCAGAAAGATTAAATTATGATAAACTTATCTCTATGATTCTCCTTTGTATTATTATTTTAATTTTTATAAGCATCTGCTGGCTAGAAAAGAACATAATGTTCTTCCTAAACTGATCGAACTAATGCATTCTCTTACTGTTCCTACGAACAGTGAATCCATTTATCTACTGAGCAGTTAGAAATTCGTATTGTTTTTGTACATAACGTTAACAGCTTTTACAATAATCAAAAGTTATTGCAATGTTATATGCTTGTAATTAATACGTGTATGCATATTCAAATAAATAATAGCATTTCAACATACAAAACACATAAAGGGATTTTTACTCCAAGTTACATCAAGAATGCTCATTTCCATTTAAAAGTGAGCATTCAAACGTTAATAAATTTGACTGACATATTTTGTTTATACTGTTGACTTTATTAAGATAATTAGATATGATAGCTGTGATCGTAACTTACCCAATCATGAAATCAATGAGCTTACACAAGTTCAAGGAGGGCAGAAATGATACTAAAAGAAGATCTCAGCTATGCAGAAAGGTGAGGGCTGATAGATATCAAAGCTATAGGGCAGCTTTTGGGCAAAGTCAACCTGTGGTTCCTTCATGCAATTTTCACTAATTCTCTTTAGGAGGCTTTGGAGGAGGGCTTCTCCTCCAAAGCCTCCTAAAGAGAATTTTTGTCCTCAACCTCTGGGCCTTTGTTGCTCTAATCAGGGTGTGGGTGGAAAGCAACATGTAAAAGACTAAAGCGCTTAGGTCTCTTTGCACGTGATAGGCCTAGACTTGAACTTGGAAGGCAGAAGTACAAGGTGAGCAAGATCAGCTGAGGTTGGAAAGAAAGACAAAGACTAGCAACAGCTACTATAAAAATGCCACTCTAAGTAGAGAGAAATGCTTAAAGATGGCTTTTCAGAAATTTTGCTGTGCTTTGGAAGCAGAGTTTTCCATTCGATGCCTCTTCAAAGCGACTTTCATAAATTTTCTTTCAAGTCTTTGATGTGAAATTCCTTTTCCTTCTAGATGAATCACATTCTCCTTATTTTTGAGAACAAGAAGGTTTAGTGTTATTCAAATGGCCAAGAAGAAAGGCAAAGCCATGCTTTATTTGCGACGGCATTCATATTTAAATACATTTAAAAACTGCTGAGCTAGAAATGACAAATGGAAACATGTTTCAAACACATTGGAAATCTTGCCTTTGACTCAGTAATTCCATGTCTAACAATCCAGAATAATTAGAAACGTGGGCAAAGATCTATGTGCCCAAGGATTCATTATATAGCATTATTTATAGGAGCAAAAACACTAGAAATCTCCAAAATGGAAATAGTTCCAGAAATTACGTATAATCATGTGATGGAATATCATGTATCTATTAAAATGTCTACAAAGAGCCTTTTATTGCTTTGGAAACATATAATGTAAGGGTTATTAACAGCATAAAATATTGTTTTATTTTTATATTGATGAGTATAAAATATATGTCTGACACAGGTGTTCACATCTTCTTGAGGGTTTTCCGAGCTAAAACAGTTTGGGCCAGGCCAATGAAATAGAACTTGGGTCTTCGATTGCTCGTTTGTCTGTTTTTCATAGCCCTTTTCCCAGCCCTCCCTGGGAAAACAATTTCCCCAGGGAGGGACATGGCCCTACTTGGGGACAAATACTATTTCAGATCGCTTCAAAATGCAGGTGGAATGGCTTTCTGAAAAGGCAAGTTACAGGCTGGGCATGGTGGCTCACGCCTGTAATCCCAGCACTCTGGGAGTCTGAGGCGGGAGGATCGCTCAAGGTCAGGAGTTCAAAACCAGCCTGAGCAACAGCGAGACCCCGTCTCTACTAAAAATAGAAAGAAATTAATTGGCCAACTAAAAATACATAGAAATAATTAGCCGGGCATGGTGGTGGCACATGCCTATAGTCCCAGCTACTCTATAGTCCCAGCTACTCGGGAGGCTGAGGCAGGAGGATCGCTTGAGCCCAGGAGTTTGAGGTTGCTGTGAGCAAGGCTGACGCCACGGCACTCTAGCCTGGGCAACAGAGTGAGACTCTGTCTCAAAAAATAAATCTAGTGAGAGATGTTGAAACTTTCTTTGGACTAGAACAAACAGTAGCATTCAAATGACACATTTTCATGAAACTATGAAATTGTCTTCTAATCAGCTTGAAAAATCTGTTTTCCTTAAATGTGTTTCATGCTTATTAGGGCCCATTTAATTTCTCTATAATTTACCAAGCTGGGTGTAGGAAGAGGAAAACCTTTATTGGTTTTTTTTCCAATCTAACCTGTTCTTAAGTTTCCTTAATCGTGCAAGTCTCGTGTTAGCTCATCATCACACAGCCATTTCCTAGAGCAAAAAAAAAAAACCATCTCCCTTATAAGTCTGGAAGCCTTGTCAATCCAGTCTGAAATCCTTAGGAAAAAAGTCACTTCCTATTAATACCATGATTTTAATTGGACCAAGTGCCTTTGGCGTCTCTTCCAGCTTACTCTAGGCCCACACGTCAATTTCCAAACTCATCTGTACAAACGCTGCTGAATTGAGACGGTGGAAATCTCTAAGGGGCCTGTAGGATTGTGAGGATGGGGTTGGTGTGGAAAAGGTCACTTTGCCCGAAGAATTTGCTTGTAAAGACTTAACTAAATGTTAGTTTGTAGACAGAAAACAGAACAGAGTCCTCACAAACTTCAAAAATACAAGAAAACGTGCTTAGAAAGAGAAGATATCAGATATAAGGCAAGATAGGGTGGAGGAATTCAGAAAAGCACTGATACATTTTATTAAAAGACCCACTGGAAAACTTTGATTCTTTGATGACATTTGTTTCACGTGTTACAAGATATTTTACCTTCCTAAGATTAAAGGTTTCCACTTCAGAAGATTTCTGGGGAAACGTTTGTAAGAGTCCATAGTAGATGCTTAATAAATGTTTATTTTTCTTTCACTTTGCCTGAGATGAAATGCTACCGGCATTCCACTCTAGTAACAGGCCTGCTCAATCCATTCACTGTGAGCCTGGACATAATCTTTAACCTCTAGGTATCTATTTCAGCTAGAAAATGGTGATGCTTGCTTACTTCACGAGTCCATTCTAGCACTCTGTTTCTGTGAAAACTTGGTGCTGCTTTTCCTGCTAAGCAAACAAGATAGGATGTTTTAATTTACTCTAGACACTGTCTCTAAATATTTTCAAGGTCATTATAGCATGATCTATGCTATGCTAGGAATGTGTCCCCCAAGTTGATGCCAAGAATAGCAGTGTTGGTAGGTGAGGGCTCTTGGGAGGTATTGAAGACATGAGGGCTCTGCAGAGAATGCAGTCAGTATTAAAGGTACCATCTTAAAAGCAGAAACCAGGCCCTTACTAGACACCAAACCTGCTGGCGCCTTGATTTTGGACTTCCAAGCCTCCAGAACTATGAGACATAAATTTCTGTTCTTTACAAATTACCCAGTTCTCAGGTATCCTGGTATAGCAACACAAAACAAACCAAGACAATCCACATACAGGCACAAAATGTCATTGACAAATTATTTTTTTATCAGTTTATTAAATCAGGCATTCTTTTAAGCAGAATATTAACGTATTTGATGGTATCAAATCCTAGAGTAATAATGGCATGTCAACTATTAAATCTGATTTTCATGAATTTGAACTGATTCTCTCTAGATATTTTTCTAAATTTGTAAGAGCACTCTAAACGTGAAAAAAGTTCAAACGGGCGAAAGAAACAAAATTTTAGATTTTAAAATAAAATGTAGCCAGTTATCTCAAGAGTTAAAATATATCTAAAATACATAAAAAGTCTTTTTCACTCAAGAACTAAAAGCATGTTTAAGATCAATCAAAACCGAGGTAAAATGAAAATACTAAGTCTCCTTTTCGGTTCACTTGGAAGGAGTCTTTTTCTGCAGAAGTTTTTGAGTAATTACGTTTCTAATTCACAGGATCTCCTAGATTTATTCATAGTAAATTCAGTTGACAACTTGTACAAGATGGGTTTGAATGGCATATGTCCACTTGTACATGGATTTTCTTTCATCTCGACCATTCCTGAGACAGCAAGCCTTTTTCCTCTTTCTCAGCATACTCAGTGTGAAAACAATGAGGATAAAGACCTTTATGATGATGCATTTCCACTTAATGAATGGCAAATATATTTTCCCTTCATTATGATTTTCTTGATAAGATTTTCTTCTCTCTAGCTTACTTTATTGTAAGGATACAGTATATAATACATATCACAAAATACGTATTAATCAACTATTTATGTCATCGGCAAGACTTCCAGTCAACAGTAAGCTATTAGTGTTAAGTTTTGGGGGAGTCAAAATTATATGCAGATTTTTGACTGCATGGGGGGGGAACAGTTAGGGGACCCTAACCCCTGAATTGTTCAAGGTTCAATTATATTCCAAAATATGCAACTACACTGTATCTCTCTGCATCCTGAAATCCATTCTAAAAGAAACGACAGATTGTGATGAATAATATGACCTAGTGACTTCTGGCATGACTGCATGTTTACTAACTCTTTGTTCATTTCTCATGTCTACTTGAAAAGCTGTGTTTTATGGCAACAAATCGCCCTTTCTTAAGCAACTGAAAATATTGGGCATTATGAGGATGAAAGGGTACAAAACTCATATTTGAAATGGAATGGTGGATTCCTCCAATTTTTTTTAAAGTAACTTTGTATTTTTGATTATAGACATACTACATTTTAGTTAGATTTTTTAGTTAAAAATTATTAAAGATACCCAAAAATAAAAATAAGGGAAAAAGTCACCTATAATCTGACAAGACAGATACAGCCATTTTTAAACATTTCATAGTATGGTGTCTTAAAAGAAAGCCTGATTCTTGCCATCTCTGAAGGAGAGTCATAGCACTTTTACCAGACACCAAACTTGTCAGCTTCATTTTTGGTTTATCCAAAACATGCATGCAGTTCTTGAGATAGCTATATGTATTTTATTTTAAAATCCAAAATGGTATTATTCTTGCACATTTGAACTCTTTTTTAAGGTTTAGGGTATCCTTAAAAATTTAGAAAAAATATAAAGCATCAGCATAAATTCATGAAAATCAGGTTTTAATAGTTGAAATGCATTAGTAATTTGAGATTTAATGCTGCCAAAGTTAATAATACTCTGCTTATGCAGCCCACAGGCAAGGAATCTGCAACCACCAGCAGCTGGAAGAGACAAATAAGAATTCTCCCAAAGCGAGTTTAGAAGGAGCACAGATCTGCCAATACCCTTGATTTCAGACTTCTGGCCTCCAAGAACTGTTAAGAGAATAAATTTCTGGACCACCCATTCTGTGGAATTTTGTTATGGAAGCCATAGGAAACTAATATGGAAGTGAACACCACACCCATTAGGTGTGAATATACCCATCCCCTCCTCCCCCCTCCCACCTGCCCGACATCCGACAAATGTTACTACTGTATGTGTACATAGTGTTGATCGATTTTAATACCAATTTGCTGGTGAGTACATGTGGTTCTTGTTTTTCCATTCTTGGTATACTCCACTTAGTAGAATGGGCTCCAGCTCTATCCAGGATAATACAAGAGGTGCTACATCACCATTATTTTTTTGTGGCTGACTAGTTAGTTCTAAGAGAAGGCAAAAACCCGGAAGTGAAACCTCCTAATTTTTAAATGTGGGCAATTTTCAAACTTTTGAAACTCTCAGCTTGCCAAGCAAAGCAAATATTCAGGTCAATTCTGGATCACTGGTACCGATTTGCCAATTTTCTGCCAAATATTTACAAAGCCTTCCGTATGCTTAATAATTCATTAGTCCATTTCAAGTTCAATGCACATCCAAAAATCAGAGTTTTATTCTCCATGGAACCTATTCTAGAAAAAGGCTCAATAGACTTCTGAACTCAGAAGGTAGGAAGCAGAAATAATATACTTAATACATCCATTATTGTTTAACATTAAAAGTGAGAAACGTTTCTGGTCACCTGTTTGATAAACTTAAGGACAGAAACACATCGATTCATTCTTTTAAACTTAACAGGCAGAATCTGGGGCCTGTTCGGACATCCACTGTCCTTAAAGTTTGATCAGAAAACACTGGCTTGAAGACCAATGACCCTGATGGAAGAAATGAGCCAGGAGTTCACATCAGCTGCCTCTTTTTTGACATTCCCAGAGAGCCTTGAATAACTGCCATTAAAGTCATTCCTCTAAGCAGTTTTAATTTGCCATCACCTCATTAGCATTTTTAGATTGCTGAGTCCTTTTGCTTGGATTTAAAAATATTTTTTAAGAGGAAATCATAACTAAGCTTCTCCATATTTGGGCTAGGACTGGCCAGAAGGAGACCTGGGCTTCGATCCCAGTTGCCACTAAGCAGCTGCCTGACCTTGGCCAACTCTCTTCACCTCTCCAGGCCTCAATTTCCTGTAGCTGATCTCTGAATTTCCTTTCAGCTCTAAAAATTATTTTGACAGTGCAATTTAATTATGCAATAAAACCTCAAGCTAGTTCATCTTTCTTCGGACTTACCCAGGGGTGGAGAAGGCAGAACACATGCTTCCATTCATTCGCCGGTTCACTGGGCTTCTGCCTTGTGCCAGAAATGCCGTTGAGTGCTAGGGGCACAGACCTGACTACAACACAGAGCATGCCTCAAAAATCTTACAGTCTACTAGGATTTGGGGGTGCAGATACAAAGAAGGGAAGGCAATGCAATTCATGTAGGAAGAGTCAAGGATGGTCCCCTGAGGAGGCAATGCTTGAATTGAGTTTGCAGAATGAGCATGGGCTAGAAAGGTAAAAAAAAAAAAAAAAGAGAGAGAGAAACAACCACCTATGCAAAAGCATAAAGGAATAAAATAGCCTAAAAATGCATGGGACTCCAAGAATATTCAATAATTATTAGCTAAATGAATAAATGGGACAAGAAGAGCAACAACTAAACTATATATTCTACTGTACTCCTTAAAGGAACATTATTTTCTAGATGTTGCCAAATAGATACAAGCTAATAGTCTTATTAGGGAATGAAATCTGGGTCATGTCTACCATCCCAATGATTCACAATGGAGAGTTTTCATTTTATGCACATTCATTTATAAAGCATTAATGTTCTTGGGTGCAGAATAGATTCCCTGCCATCTCCCATCTCTTAAGCTTCAGTTGTTCCGTGACTCTATCACCCAACTGCTGAAAGTATTCATAATGCACAAACAGGAAGTTAGGGATAAGATAAAGCTTTTTAGCTTATTATAAAAAAAAATACACTGCATTTCTATGTGAAGATGTTCCTTCTAATTTGGTAAGAATGAGAGTCATAGCAACAGAAAATGATTCCCTGTTCCTGAACATTCAAACACATAAAACACAAGACCTACAGACTATGACTTCCCACAATCTAAAGAGTTTTTATGAGTTGTCCTTAAAGCTGTTACCTTCAAGGGTCAAACGAATCAAGAAATGAAAGAAAACTGTAATAGTCACCAGTCTAATAGCTCTTCCTAAACGAGTTAAATTGCTACAGAATTGAGTCCTGTGTACAGGAACTCTCTGGAAACTCAAAGGCCCTCAATTGACCTTTTATTTAGAACTAATGATGTTTCAGGAAATTCAACTGTGAAAAGGTGTTAGTATCTTGGAAGAAAGAAGGTTAAAAACTGTACACTATCTATTATCTTTAAAGGATAAAATAACCTTAAGTAAGTTAATTTGTGCCTGTATTTCCAGCATGTTTAAATAACTGTGACTAGGCTCAGTTCAAGTATTTTTACTTATGGAAAAAAAAACCCTGGATAATGTCACAGGACTTATTGTGACATTCTAAATATTGGACGACATCTTGCCTAAAGGAGGCACAACAACTGGTGAAAGCCCAAACGAATAGAAACAACTACCAACTAGTATAGAAAAATTGGCTTGGACACTTAGCAGAAAGTCAAAGCCAAGAAACAAATCCTAAGATGTGGTTTTGTAGCCCCTTTGCCTGCTCTTTGCACCCATTCCAATATCTTTTTGCTTTATTATAGCTGAAGATGGTATTCTACTATACTGTGTGCTGTTATGTTAGTGAGTCTCAGGAGACCCTCAAATCCTTTTCTTATTAAAATTATTTTATCTCACTCACTTAGCTCCCCTTAGAGGGCCAAAAAAAAACTAGGAACCATTAAAAATATACGAGACAACTAGAAGTTCAAACATGTTTTACTGCTAGTATGATCAGTGATTTAAGCTCATTTGTATTACTTTGAATACTTGTCAAAAGGACTATGTTTTGCAAAACTAAACACATTTCTCTTAAATGTTCCCTTATTTGCACCAGACTTATCTTGATATGCCTTGGCTCATATGAATTTTGTTTTATTTGTTTCTTGTGAACAGTCAGGATTTTATATGGGAACTTGAAAAACCAAACATGAATTGTACTCTTATTCTCTGGTTTTTATCAAATAGATCAGACTGAAGTGAATTTTCTTTTTCTTCAAGGAAAACATTCAAAAATATTACCTCCTCATGCCATCATCTTAAGTTTGAGGGGCTTCTTTATTATTTTACAAAGGAAGAACAGAATGTTCTGGATCCAGGAGTTCTTTTTTCCTTTAACAATTAAACTTTATTTTTTAAATTGACAAATAATACTTATATATATTTATGGGGCACAATGTGATGTTTTGATATATGTATACATTGCAGAAAAAGTAAATCAAGATAATTAACGTATCTATCACCTCACCATGTACTTATCATTTTTTCTGCAGTGAGAACATTTAAAATCTCTTTTAGCAATTTTGAAATACCTCTCAATAATTAGAGTATATATAGATTAAATTCTTCAATCAAAAGACGCTGAGTAGCTGAAAAGATAAAAGACAAAATCAAACTAATGTATATGCTACCTACAAGAGACTCACTTCACCTTTAAGAACACATATAGACAGAAAGTGAAGGGATGGAAAAAGATATTCCATGCAAATGGAAACCATAAAAGAGCAGAGGTAGCTATACTTGTATCAGAAAAAATAGACTTTAAGTCAAAAACTGTAAAAAGAGGCCGTGCATGATGGCTCATACATGTAATCCTTTGGGAGGCTGAGGTGGGAGGATTACTTGAGACCAAGAGTTCAAGAACAGCCTTGGCAACAGAGCAAATTGTTTTAATTTTCCATTAAAAAAAAATAGAAAAATTATCTGGGTTTTGTGGCCTACACCTGTAGTCCCAGCTGCTCTGGAGGCTGAGGCAGGAGGATCGCTGGAGTCCAGGAGTTTGAGGTTGCTGTGAGCTATGATGACGCCACTGCACTCTTGCATGGTCAACAGAGTGAGACCCTGTCTCAAAGAAAGAAAAAAAAAAACTGTAAAAAGAAACAGAGAAGGCTATTATATAATGATGAAGGAGTCAATTTATCTAGAGGAGATAGCAAGTGTAAATATATATGCGCCTAACATCAGATCACTGAAATATATGAAAAAAAGACCTGAAGGGAGAGAGAGACTGCAATACAATAATAGTAGAGGACTTCAGTACCCCATTTTCAACAATGGCCAGGAGCTCTTTAACTGTCAGGAAGGGGTGATTGACACAAATGAACTTGTCCTTCATGGAGGTCCTTCACCTCCATTTCCTCAGGCCTGGATGGCTCTGGCTTCAAGTCTTGTTTACTGCCTGTCACCTCCTTCAGGGAATGACCAAATCTCATTTCTCTCTGGACGTCCGTCACCAGATACTTACAGTAGTGGGTGCTCAATAATGCTTTGTTGTATTCGTTAACTGAATGGCAAAAAGAACATAAAAGAAAGCTCCAAATAAATCGAGAAAGAAGTAACAACAACAATAATAATAATGGCTAACATTTATTGAGAGCTGCTAGTGTCAGACAGTATTTTAAGTACTTTATATGGCTTAATTTGTTAATCTTATACAGTAGTCAAAGGAGATGGATTCTGGTTGTATCCTCCAAGTTTTCTTTTGAGGGGACTGAGGCACAGAGAGGTTAGTTAGTGTGCCCAACATCACAAAGCTGATTGAGCGATGGATCTGGGAATGACACCCGCAGGCAGAGTGACTCCAGAGTCCATGCAGTTAATTACTACAGCTACTCATCGCCACGTTTCCACGGAGCCCATGGATTCTATGAACTCGTGAAATAAGCTATTGCCAAGCCTTTGTAGCTCCTTCTCCATCATAGTCCATCAAAAGTTCCATCGCCCCACATTTCAATGGAGACGTTTTGGGAATACCTGAGGTCTCAAGACCATTAGGTGATCCAAACCCCCATTAAAGGATTCATGGATAGGGAACCAGGATGGTAAGCCAGGGAAAAAGAACCTTCAGAGGCAAGGAGGCTTCCATTTGTTCAACCTCATCTCCAATCGGCAAGTGCCTCCTTTGGGCAAAATGTCTTCCAACATTTAAAAGAGTATCACACAAAGAAAGGGATTGCACCAGTTCCCTTGTGATCCAGAGAAGATAATAAGGACTGATGGAAATTACTGGAAGGTTGATTTTTTTTCCCCCTAACTCTTTATTATTTCAAACATAGAGAAAAGTTGTGAGAATAGTAAAATGAGCAATTATATACCTACCTCCTGGATTCAACAATTAACACTTTTGTCATATGTGTCTTATCTAATACATATATGCTTTTTTGTTCCTGAACCATTTTAAAGTAAGTTACAGATGTCATAATACTTCACCCCTATTTTTCAATTACATCTCCAATAATAAGGACTTTCTCCTACATAACCACACAACCATTTTTCACACCTAGGAAACAGTAACTGGGAGGATGGTTTTGACCTAATGTATAAAAGAGTTTACTGAGAATTAGAGCTCTCCAGAAATCAAATATGAAGTAAATTCTCCATCACTGGTAATACAATTTCTTAACCATCTCTCAAGGAAAATACGGAAAGATCTTACATACCAGGACATGTTTGGAATTCTAGATCATTCCTTGGCTTGAGTTGTGTAACAAAAGTCCCTTCTTATCTCAGTCCCGAAAAGAGAAAAAAAACCCTAATTTACTTCTATAGAAATATGTACTCCACTTTTTCTCCTTTACTATGATTCTGCTGTCCATTCTCTCATGATCCCAGTCCTGCCCACTTGGGTCACTCCACCATCTCTTCCTGGCTCTACTACATAATTATTATTTTTTATTTTTTATTTATTTATTTTTTTTTTTTTAGAGATGGGGGTCTCTCGCTGTGTTGCCCAGGCTGGTCTTGAGCTCCTGGCTTCAAGTGTTCCTCCCACCTTGGCCTCCCAAAGTGCTGGGATTGCAGGCACCACGCCAGGCCACTATATAATTACTGACTCTTGAAGTTAGAAACAGCTAGGCCATTCAAGGAATGGGAAGGGGCAACCCAGAAACAAAAAGCTGAGAGCCAGGATCCACCATGAAGCAACAGCACGGACACTTAGGATCGCAGAGGTGTAGAGAGGAGGGTTTGGCAAGGGACCCTGAGCTGTCAGCGAGGCACTCTGGCTGGATAAGTGCCCAGAGTCAGGAGGGAGTGGCTGCAATGAGGCCCAAGGAGAAAAACAATGTATTTCTACATATGCTAAGACAGCAGCAGTCCGATCATCTAATCCCAAAGGGCCTGATTAACTTCTAGGTCCCCTGCCGGGAGCCCAACTCCCTCCGAGAGCCTGTCCCCTGCCCGTCCTCCACCTCCAGAGCCAGAGAGAAGCACTGACTGATAACTTCGGGCGGGGGCTGTCTGCCGGTGGAGGAGAGAAATAACCGAATAAACAAAAGACGTCGAGGCCGCAGTGGAGGGAGGGAAAAGAGGGAAAGAGAGAGATCCCAGAAGGAACGCCCTCTCTCTGCCCACCGAGGAGGACGGCCACGCGGCATAGGGTCTGACGGGACACGGGGGCAAGGCTGGACGCCCAGCAAAGCCGGGCCTGGGCCCTGGCCTGCGGCGAACGCCGCGTGGGCTGGCAGAGAACCCTCAACCTGAAAAGCGAAGAATTCCCCGAACATTCTCAAGACTGCAGGTGTGGGCTCGACCACCACCAGCAGGAAGGCGGCCATGTTACAGACAGAGGGGAAAGCGGGCGCTTCTGAGCCTCTCCTTCCCTCTTTCTCCGCCCTAGAAGCCAGGAGAGACGGTGAGAAGGAACCCAGGCCCTGGAGGAGGCAGGAGGGGAGGCCGCCTCCCGGGCCACAGGTTGAGAGACCTGCTCCCCAGAGACTGTCCTCTTCCTTCCTTCGACAAGTTCAGGGTGGCTCGGGAAGGCGTCGCCTTGGCTGAACTACAATTCCCAGAATTCCCCCTTCCTGCGTGTTCCGGTGAGCATGGGCCCCAGAGCTCCTCTTGGGCGAGGAGGTGGCCATGTTGCTTCCTGCGCGCATGCGCCATCTGCGCTTCCGCCTTCTCGGCTCCGGGAGCAGCTGGGTCAGCAACTGCTTCCGGGCTTCCTGGTCCCACTTCCGCTTGTCCAGCTGCGCATGTGTATTTAGCTCCTGGATGCAGGGCGCCATTTGCTCCTGCAAGACCCCACGTCCTCAACGGTGGGAGCAGTGAGAACTGACCCGGGTTCCAGACGGTTCTGAAGGGTTCCAGCACGCCCTCGCTGTCTCCCTGCGTACACTCACCTTCCCTTCCCACCCGCCTGCCCTGTGAACTTCGGGTTCACGCATCAGACACAAAGATATATCTCGTATAGAACTAAGGCATATGATAGATGAGATGTATCTCTCATACAGATATGGCATATATATTGTATGTAATGTTTGTAAGGCTGGTGGCCGGGGGCCCCCTCTCCTCCCTAGATCAAAAAGAAAAGGCTCCCGAGACCAGACTCGCCACGGACAACTGCCAGGCCTTGCTGAGAACAGTCACACCCAGATGTCCACCTGGATGAGAAAGTTTTGGCTCCTGGATCCCGCGAATACCACCAGCCCCTCCTATTTCTCACTGACCACCCAAGGTCGCAGTGGAAAAACCCCAGCCCTTCCAGCCAAAAGTCCCCAGTCTGCCCCAAACACCATAAAGGCCCTCATCCACTGGAAACGGCCGAGACTTCTCCAGCCACCCTCTCTTGGGACCTGCGAACCTCGCCCGGGAGCGCTCAATAAAGCCATGCTGTTTGGACCCACACTCTCTCTCTCTCTGTTTCTTTTGCCACTGAAAAACTTTACAATGTTTATGTATAACATGTAAATATATATTGTGTATGTATAAAATACATATATGTGTATATGTGTGAGTGTTTATATTTATATTTTATATATATACATATATGTATTTCATGTGTATATATAAAATAAATCATCCGGCTTCTCTCATTGAACCCTGACTGATTCAATACTCTAGGGCAGAGTTCCAGATCCTCCCCCAGGACATGCAGTGTTTTCAGGTCACACTCATTTTCCACACAGACCGTTATCAACAAAGCACTTTGTAGGTTTCTTTGCCAGGAGAAACAGAAACAATAGAGCCCAGCCATCTCTAAGCAATTTCACAAACATCCCCAAGCTGACAACTTGTGTTAAATATTTAACGTCTCATTCTAAGTGGAAAAAGTTAATCACTCCCATACTGATCGCGGTTATGTGGTTATTGTTGTTAATTTCTCTATATAGGGAAAAGCCACTTACTAGCTTTGGGATTTTTGAGCAAGGAACTTGACCTGTGTGTGACTCCACTTCTTCACCTAAGCTTGAAATCATAGGTAGACAAATTTCTCCAAAATTGTGCATACCTTAGGAAAAGCTATGAAGATTCCCCAAATAACTATTGGAGAAATATTAAGAAATGTCTAGTCAGGGGCCAAAAAAATCTTATTTAGCATTTGTCTACTTAAATATTTCTATTTTGTTTCAAATTTCAATATTGTAAGGTATCGGTGCTAAATACCGAATCGGAAAGAAGCATTAATTTACAATAATAAACTTCTTATTGGTGTAAACAAGTTTAACAGTAGACCAGCCACAAGCTACAAAGCATTACTAATGTTTCACAGGAAGAAAACTCTCTTACCGAAAAGTTCATGTCTACAAACCCCAACCTAGCCCCAAACATCTCCCAAAGCTAAGTATAAAGGCCAAACAGTATAAAGGCCCTCAAACAGTATAAAGGCCCTCATCCCCTGGAAACAGCCTCGACTTCTCCAGCCCCTCTCTCTTGGGATCCTCGAACCTCGCCCGGGAGCACTCAATAAAGCCACCTTGTTTGAACCCACTCTCTCTCTGTTTCTTTTGCCACCGAAAAACTTTACAATGTTTATGTATAATATGTAAATATATATTGTGTATATATAAAATACATATATGTGTGTTTATATTTATATTTTTTATATATACATATATGTATTTTGTGTGTGTGTATACATAAAATAAATGATTCGGCTTCTCTCATTGAACCCTCCTGCTTTGCCCTCAAGACATCCTCCTCAAGACACCCTTCCACGCAAGCTGTACAGAGGCGCTTCTGCTAAGAAGCAAAAAGAAAACCATCTCCAGAAACCAGAGCATTTGGCCTTGTGTAACATTTCTGACTTCACAAAGGAGTCTTAGTGAGTTTGGTCCCCTGAGAGGGGAGGAAAATGGAGAGATTCTGTTCTCCAGTTGTGAAGTCAAGGGCTGTCCCAGAGCCAAAGCCGAGGGAAGACACAGGCCATCTGGGGCAAAGCAGGAAGGGCAGGAAGAGCCTAGGGACTTGCAGGGACAACAGACAAATCCAGCAGGTAGTCAGGAAAGAAAACAGCCTCTCTCCCTGTCTGACTGAGTTGCATTATTATACTGGGAAGGCAGCCATGCTTAGCAAGCGCTCTGTCTTCCTAGCCTCTCTCCAGAGAAGAGTTAAACTCTCATCTGTACGGCCCTGTGTCTGTGACTTAAGAGACTGGGAGCCATTGTTCCTTTTCCCGCCTGGTGCTGTCCTGGTTCCCTCGCTGACCCTGGCTCACGGACCCATTACCCTTCCTCCACGTTGACTTCCCTTCCAATTCTCTCCCCAGTTTCTCTCAATTCTGCTTCCTGAGTTGGCCTTTTGGGTTGTGGTCTTCTAGCTCCATCAGCTGATGCAGACCTTCTCAGGAGGTGCAAGGAAATAATATTGTGGAAAGGACCTACTTTTCGCCCCCCCCCCTTGGCCCACGTGAAGCCAGGAAAACCAGCATATTCTTTTCATTGCTTCCCTCTGGGTCAATGGGTCTAAAGCGTGGGCCAGAGGCAAGGCAATAGAGTGGACTCTTCTGTGGCCAAGGACAGAGGGAACTTTCTCGAGTCCACATAGTTGTCTCCTAGCACCTGTTTGCACTTTAAACATTTTACCAGATCTTCTGCCTTTTTACTGCCCTGCCCACACATTCAGCTGGAAGGCACTTCAGTTTCACAGAACATCAAGAGAGATAGTGGGACTTAAGGAAGCAGTAAATTAGGCAGATGCTGTTAATAAACTGGGTCTCTAAAATGAGCTGTCTGTAGACACGCCAAAGCCTTGAGTAAACCAAATGGTCATACCTGTTTGAGCCAGCAGGGACCCTGGAGACCAACCAGTGCAGACCACCTTCTTACAGAGGAGGCAAAGAGGCCAGGAGAAGAGAAGTGTCTTGTCCAAGGTCATTCAGCTGCAAGTGGCAGAGACAGGATCCCAAGCCAGCTTTCCCAACTAGAGGTCCAGTGCTGTTTTCATGGCCCGGATATCAAATGACTCTGCAAATCCAGTGGCACTTGCAGCCATAAGCACTTGGCTACCTGTAGGGTGGTATTTCACAAAACAATTGCTGTACCCTCCCTTGAGCTAGACTCAGCAAGAAAAATGTCACAGACACACATGCACACACACACAGAGACATCTCATCAACAGTGCTTTTCAATCTTGAAGTCAGACAGCAAACCCTTAAGCCCTTGGGCTTCTAACAAGTTGTACAAAACCCTCCATTGCCAGTAATTGGGATGCTTTCTATGATATCCAACAACGCCCCATTCATTGATCTGAGACAGTGGAGATGTTTAAGCAATCCAAAGGAGTTAATTTTACAAAATATGTCCATTATAATTGCTCAGAGGCATTTTCAGGGGTTGAGAACTGCAAATAATTTAACAAACACTTCTTGATGTTTGTCTTTTGACTTTAGTGACTCCCAGGTGAGGCTTGTCAAACAAACAAAAAAAAAAGATTTAAAGAAAGGAAAAATTATGGACTTTTGGCTAAAAGGCTGGATTTTAATGTTTCATTTGGCTCCCATCATTTTTGGACTCGGTATGCAAGAATTTTCCCTTAATCCTACTCTAGAATTGAATGTCTTATCATCTTTGTATGCACCAGATAGTTCATCTTTTCTTAAAAATGTCACCAAAAGGATAAACTTGTTGGAGTAAGGGGGTGAGACATAGAACTGACTGGAACCACTCTTTTCCCCCTTAGAGATCGCTCTGCTGCCCAGGCTGTTGTGCAGTGTTGCCATCATAGCTCACTGTAGCCTCCAACTCCAGGCTCAAGGAATCCTCCCACCTCGGCCTCCTGAGTAGCTGGGACTACAGGAGTGCCATGACCACACCCGGCTCAGAATCACACTTCCGGAGCAGCCATTGACCAGTGGTGGCCAGCTTCCTCTTCATCCAGCGGTAGCTGGCCTTTAGTGCTAATGTGAGCTGGGTCTCCCGCCTACAGAGAACTATTTAACAGAAATCCATCAGTGTCCTTAATTTTCTAGCATAAAAATCAGGGCTCTGCTGCAGATTTCTCTGGAAATCTGAAGTGCTTTCCCACTGAATGGGTGGGAAGAGATGGCAAAAAGCAGATGATCTGTTAAAATCTTGGAAGTGTGGGCCAGGCGTGGTGGCTCACACCTGTAATCCTAGCACTCAGGGAGGCCAAGGCGGGAGGATCGCTCAAGGTCAGGAGTTCAAGACCAGCCTGAGCAAGAGTGACCCCATCTCTACTAAAAAATAGAAAGAAACTAATTGACCAACTAAAAATATATATAGAAAAAATTAGCCGGGCATGGTGGCGCATGCCTGTAGTCCCAGCTACTCGGGAGGCTGAGGCAGGAGGATTGTTTGATGTTGGTTTGAGAAAGTTTCCTCTGTCCTTGGCCACAGAAGAGTCCACTCTCCTGCCCTCCATCTGGACCATAGTTTAGACCCATTGACAGAGTGAATAAAGTTCCCATGTCACTAGCAGCTGCTGGAAGCAAAATAGTGACATTAGATCTTACCACCTCACTGTGACTGCCACAAAGGATATGTGCCGTGATACGCCCCAAGGGGGTGGGGACTTGGAGGACGAGGGATACAGGAGAGACGCTTAATGAGCATAGGATTTCATTCTGAGGTGGCAAATGTTTTGGAACTTGGTAGGGATGATGGTCACACAACATTGTAAATGTGCTAAATGCTACTGAGCTGTACACTTTTAAATGCTTAATTTTACGTGCATTTTACCTCAATTTTAAAAATGGGGGGAGAAGGAACAGGTTCCAAGAACCCACAAGCCCCTCAAATGTGCATGCTCTACACACACGCACACCACATGCACGTGCAAGCTTGGGTCACATGGCCACCCAGGCCCTCCTCAGCAGTCAGTCCTTCTGCCTTCCCAGAGCTGACCGCTCAGTTGCTCCTGCTGTTCGTACCAGAGGCCTATTGATCTCTCAGATATATAGCAGCATTGTAGTAACCATCACATGAGCTTCTCTGCCTCCACACCCAGATTAAATTTCACTCTCCTCGAAGTCCACGTTAAAGGGACTCTCGGGGTCAACCTTGATGGACCATCTGGGGCCCTGTTCTGAGAAGATCCAAAGAGGTCTCATTGGACCACTTGCCTCTCTATGCAAGCAAACAGGAATGCAAGCTGCATCTCCCTCTCCACTTGAATTCGCTGCAGGGCAGTGTTTCCTTTCAGTAGCTTGGATGGGCCACGTCTGGAAAACACGTTGAACACACTGGCTGCTACTTCCAAAATGTAGACATTGTAAGCTAAGTCCTGCTGGCATCGCACGTGTTGGCCACACTTAAACTTGTATCTCAGGATGGGTTGGGCTCAGCAATCTCTGATTGAGGTTTCCAGATGTTCTACAAAGAACTCCGATGGGACAGCTGAGCTCTAAGCCCGAGATTCTCCCATCCTTATCGCTGGAAGCCCTACACAGAGCAGACCTAGCTCTGGGAGCCCACATGAGAAGTGGCAAGCCTAGGAGACGCGGGCTGAAGTTAACAGAAAGCAAATGTCTACTTTGGCAATGTCCACTGCTGACGTCAGTTTATTTTCCTCTCCATTGTTAATGGGAAAAAAAAAAGTCATAGCAAGACAGCTTTGTGGAATATGCTAAACGCAAACTGTTCTGTTTGACTTTGATCATTTGTGCCTCCTACGGTAAGCAGCATGTGGCGGCAACCTTAGCTTGTGACTGTAGTAAATTATCAATTTGAATATCTTTTCCACAAAAGTTTATCTTCTGGAGAAGAAAAATGTCAAAATTAATATTTCTACAAAAGCAGGTAATTTTGACATCTTCAATTCATACATCCTCCTATAGACTAGTGATCCATTTCTTGAATGTATCCAAAGAGAGAAACCACCAAGGAAAAGGCTGTAATAATCTCAGGCAGAACGTTTCACAGTTTATGTTTCATTTCAATTATCTCTTTGCTTCCTGTGGATATTTGATTTATTAGTGCTGTCGAGAAAATGCCTCAGTTTCCAGTAAGAAGCTGAAGAAAGGTTTATCCACCCACACCCCAGATGACCCAGGTTCCAGCCACATGGCATCTGTGGAAACAGGAGTTTTCACAGTCCTGGTTTCCAATTTTAGCTGAGGAAAATCAAGCTTTCCATTTTCCCTACCCATCGAATGGCTATATTCCCTTTGAGCCTCAAGTTGTAAAGTAAAAACTCAAAGAATATTATAAACTAATGAACCAAAGACTTCATTCGAAGAAATAAGATTATTTTTAAAAATACTATTCCACACAAACGAACAGTCCCCAAATGCCTATAAAGCAGATTTAATAAACAATCCAAATCTCAACCAAAAGCCTCAACCCATAAACACTTTTTTCCAAGATCGGGAAAAACAGGTATATAGGGAAGAAAATCTGTATTCGAAAATTTTCAGTCTGACACATTCTGGCTAGATAAAGCCTCACGAGCTTATTAAGACACATTTATGTCTATTAATAGTAATCACCAAGTTTGCAGAAAGTCTACAATTTTGCATTTGTTGGGAGGTTTTCAGGTTTGTAAGTATGCTTGGAAAGGCTGAGGCTCAATCTTAATTTTGGGATCATTTTAGGAGATCATAGTTAGAGACCAGTAAATACAAACCACAGGGGGTTTTACAAGTAGTTCCAGAATCTCCATGTCCCCATAGTGGACACAATTCACTTCTACACAGAAACTTTCCACATTCTTCCTCCTACCACCTTTGGTTGACCTCCTCCAGTAGCAGACCCTGAGGTAAGGATTTGGGCAGGAGCAGTTTGACAGGTGATTCCAGGAAACACTGGCACAGGTGTGTGACAAAGTGATCCAGGAAAGGAAAGAAGCCAATACGGAATATATCGATGAGCAGATTATCACTGTGGGCCACCAGAGCTTGGTATCCCTGGGGACCTAAGTAGAACATTGGGGTAGAACATAACCCAGACTTTTCCCACCAAGAAGCAAAGAAGCTGGGGTACTGCCCTTCAATTCTCTTGCATCACCAACTGAGGGACATTCTAGGGAGCATCAACTCCTCAGCCCTTTTCAGCCTGCCACATGCAGACCAAGCAAGTTCTTGTCACCGGAGAAGTCCTTCAGACAGAGGGTAACAGGTACTTGCAGTAGGAAGTTACCAGTGTGCGCGAGTAACCGTGCATACAAGAAGACAAGAGCAGGACGGTAGTAGCCTCTGCTGTACTAAACAAATCCGGTGTTGTCCAGGTATCCATTTCTCTGCAAATCAACCATTGCCTCGGGGAAATAAGGCACCTCCAGCTCCAGGGATGGGCAGGGCTGATACAAAATCTCTTTTGCATTCTCAGTAATTTCTGGAATGGGCCTGCAACTTACGTCGTCTGCCCAGGGAGATGTGGTTAGAAGTCATCAAGACAGAAGGGGGACTCTGGGGAAAATGTCTTGCTCGTGAGGCAGAGTGTTAACAATATACTGTGTCTCTTTTTCATGGGACCTTGTGGTATCTGGAGGGCAGTGCTGGACCTGTAACAGCCATCTTGTCACCTGCCTGGGGAGGACGCTGGCCCTGAGGAGGGACGGATGGAACCTGGATCCCAATATCATGGCACCCACGAAGGAACCACGCCTGATTCCATGAAGGAACCACACCTGAATCCATGAATGAACCACGCCTGAACCCATGAACGAACCACGCCTGAATCCAGTCTTACCCCATACATACTATTTATGTACAGAGAAACCATACTATTTACGAGATACTATGTTGCCTTGGGTTTAAGCCATCAGGTTTTGAGGTTTCTCTCACTTGCAGAAGAAAGGATCTTCAAAACATTATCTATAGACTAAACAGATAAGATGAATTACAGTCAGCCCTCTCTGTATCTGTGGATTCGGCCAACTAAGTATCAAAAATATTTGAAAAAATTGCATTTGTACTGAACATATACATACTTGTTTTCTTGTCATTATTCCTTAAACAATATAGTATAACAACTATTTGCATGGCATTTACATTGTATTAGATATCTTAAGTAGTCTATGTAAAGTTTTCTGGTGGCAAAAGAAACAGAGAGAGAGAGAGAGAGAAAGAGTGGGGCCAAACAACGTGGCTTTATTATGCGCTCCCAGACAAGGTTCTTGGGTCCCAAGAGAGGGGAGCCCGAGAAGTCGCATCGATTTGGAGGGGGTGTGAACCTTTATACTGATTGGGGTAGGCTAGGGAGTTTTGATGGGAAGAGCCAGGGTGATCTTTGGTGGTCATTGAGAAATAGGAGGGGCTGGCGGTATTTGTGGAATCCAGGAGCCAAAACTTTCTTATGCAGGTGGGCATCTGGGTGTGGTTCATCTCAGCGGGGCCTGGCAGTTTGTCCTTGGTGGGTCTGGTCTCGTGAGCCTTTTCTTTTTGATCTAGGGAGGGGAGGGGGGGCCGCCACCAGCCTTACAGTCTAGAGATGATTTAAAATACTGTAAACTAGAGGATATACGTATATTATATGTCAGTACTATGCCATTTTATATCAGGGACCTGAGCATCCATGGATTTTGGTATGTGCAGAAGTGCTGAAACAAATCCCCCCACAGATACGGGGACAACTGTACTCATATTCATACTCCTACTATTTCCAGTGCTGCTGGAATTGAAAAGTATTCATTCACCACTGTTACTGAACCATCTATCCCATTATCTCCTCAATCAAGAGATGATAAAAATACCACCATCTGAAGGAGAAGGGTTCATGCAGGTTTTTTATCTTAACTAGGGGTCTTTTTACTTGAAAAAGTAAAAAAAAAATCATGGCTGACCATAATGAGAAATAATTATGATAATATTAACATAATTAGTCACTATTTTGTGATTACAAAAGATAACCCATTCTGAACATTTAAACAGCCTTCTGTAATTTATAAAGCGTTCTCACACTCATATCTCCATACAATGGAAATGTGCATGGTGGTGTCACAGGCTGAACAGGCCAGCGTGGAGCACAGGGCTAATATTGGTGTCATGTGCTTATCGCAAGATGAGTATTTTGTAATACATGGTTATTGCACTAATGTGGAAATAGTGGCACAAATGGTTCATCCAAAACCTGGTAATATTTATTTGTGTTTTACTGGGATACTATAAGAGATTCGTACTCAGAATACCTCTGAGTTTGTGTTCTAGCTCTGCTAAATTTATTAGATATGTACTCACACACAAGCTTTGAGCTCTGTTTCCCCTATGTATAAAATATAAATAATAATACTAGATAATAATACTCCTACCTTACTGATTTGTTGAAGAAGCAGATAAGATGGAACATATAAAATCTCCTATAAACTCAGCATAGCTACACAATGATTAAATTTTATCTGTATCAGTGAAGCTTGTGTCTCTGGCTTTGTTATCTAGGTACATGAAGGACAACACGTTGAGCTGCTAGATTAAGGCATTTCTCTTCCAGGTTTGAGGATATCAGCACCAGCCCAGCATCTTTTAAAATGATTCTGCTTTTCATTTGTTGGCTCATAAACTCTGTACCCTTGGAGTAGGCCTAACTTTCCCATGTGGAAGGAAACCAGAGGAGGGAAGGAGTCAGGTTAAATGTAGCCAGAGGGCTTTGAGACTTGGTGTCCCTTTGCAGCCTTGCTTCCTGCCAACAGGGCAGGTGTGGGGAACCCCGGGGTCCAGGGGAGCAGCCCGAGACTCCAGGAGAGGAGGTGCGGGAGTGGAGGGGAATGTGAACCCCTGGCAGATTCCAGTTGGGGAATAAAAAATGGGTCAAACCAAGAGCGCTGCTCACTCACAAATCAAACCCTCGGTGGAGAGGTTGTCGGGAGCAGACTGGATGCCGGCCAGAGGAAAAACAGAGAGGATTACAGACTTCCATTAAAACAAATCTGCAGAAGGAAGCAAATCCATTTTCCCTAATGAGAACATGTGGGTAGCAGTGTTGCCTTTGCTCGTTCAGGATTATCTCAGTTAGTCCAGCGCATTCTACAGGACAATGGTGTCTCATCAAACATACGCCTCCCAGCGCCAAGCATCGTAACTCATATTTGATGTATGAATTGAATAGAATCAGATATCTCAAGGTCAACAAAGAGAAATCAATGAAGAGCTATTTTCCGAGCACATGCCATGCACGATGAACCCTGCTAAGCGTGTCTGAGGTACAACCGGAGAGCAAAGAGGCAGAACTCCTTGGGTAGTTGGTGGGAGCAGATCAGTGGCTTTACACATTCCTTTCAAATATCAAAAACCCTCCTCACCACCTTTGGCTTCATTTCCTTTCCCAGGCTGAAGAGCTTCGCCTTTACGGATGAGGAAACTGAGGCATGCAGCTAGGGGATGGAGCCAGGATTCAAACTCAGGTGTGTTGCGTCCCAGGTTTATGCTGACCACTAGGAAGTCTCTGTCACTGGAGACCAGAGGACCTAGCAAAGCTGGCCACGGATTTGTGTCCCTGGACCAGAGAACTCCATCCAAATAGATCTGAGCACACAGAAGTGACATCGCTCTGGCCTTCAGCAAGAAGAATCAAGGCTCCTTAGCTTTGACCTTAGGTTGAAGCCAAGGGGTGTTCCCAGGCAAGTCCTACTCTCTAGGAAGGGACTAATAATGACCCCCCTACTCAGGACCTCCATCCCAAAACTCCTCCTTCTCGAATAGCTCCGTCTTAAATACCTACAGGTCAGGACTGTCTATAGCCTTGTTCCAGAAGGGTTTCCAACATCCGAGCATCAGTGACTGTGAGCACAAGGGTGTGATCTTCCAAACGGATCAGACTCACGGTCCCATGCCTACTTCTGGATACTTCTGGATTAGGGGTCGGTCAACACCACTCAAACCAACTAGAGACTTGGTGTCCCTTTGCAGCCTTGCTTCCTACCAAGAGGGCAGGTGTGGGGACCCCCCCCCAGGGTCCAGGGGACCAGCCCGAGACTCCAGGAGAGGAGGTGTGGAAGAACTCAGAAGAACAAGAGTTGTGGGACAGAAGAAAAGAAAATGGATGTTGGATGCACAAAAGCAGCAAATGTCTACTATGCTGACCGGTGACTCAGATACATACAGTCTCACTCCTCTCAGCCCGCAGGAAGATGGCCCAGGCCTAAAGATAGAAATGAAATGAGCAGGAACCATAGACCTCCTCATGCGCTTCCAGTAGCAGATAGTGCCACGCCGACTCTCTCTTCTCACCACCGTCAACCCTGATCACCCCATGTACATTTCTTCTCAAAACAATCGTGCAGATTCTGGGTTAACAGCTTGGAGTAGAACATGTTTAGATGTGGTCCATTCATTCTAAGGTTTGGAATGTGCTGTTAAAAAATGAAAAACGAAATAGAAGTTCATTCGATCAAAAGTAAATCAATCAGAATATATTTCTCTTTGTATGCAACCGAGTACACCAAATGGAAAAATGTAACACTCCAGTTGTCTGTGAATTAGCTGAATGGCATGAATTCATGAACTACCCTCTCTCTGGGCTCTTTTAAGAGGTTATTCTCAGCCAGAAGCAGTGGCTCACACCTGTAATCCTAGCACTCTGGGAAGCCGAGGCAGGAGGATCGCTCAAGGTCAGGAGTTCGAGACCAGCCTGAGCAAGAGCGAGACCCCGTCTCTACTATAAATAGAAAGAAATGAATTGGCCAACTAAAAATATATAGAAAAAATTAGCTGGGCATGGTGGCACATGCCTGTAGTCCCAGCTACTTGGGAGGCTGAGGCAAAAGGATCACTTGAGCCCAGGAGTTTGAGGTTGCTGGGAGCTAGGCTGAGGCCATGGCACTCACTCTAGCCCAGGCAATAGAATGAGACTCTGTCTCAAAAAAAAAAAAAAAGAGAGAGAGAGAGAGGTTATTCTCAATGTATGAAAACTCCAGCCTTTCTGGTACACACAGGATCCAGGGAGAGTGGACTTCGCTCTACAATCACCATGGTTACAAGGCCCGTGGGGATTGTCACCTGAACAGCTGTGGGTCTGGGAAGTTTTGCTCGGACTGTGTCCAGCCCCCATCTTAAGCCTGAGTCGCCTCTGGGACTTCTCTGCACAGAATCACTCTCTCCAATCACAAGTGCAGGCATTTCGGCTCTGGGGATGTCTCGAATGTCAAAAGTGGGGGAGATTTATTTAGACAGAGAAGAAAAGTCAGTTTATAAGGGTATACCACACCTTGGCAAGAGCCCCTCCAAGCCAGATTTCAACTATGGTATTAGGTCTGTCCCTGTCTTGTGCCATGATCCCAAATACATTAAGAATCTCTGTCTCATGGCATTGTTAACTGTTCAAGAACTATAAATTATACACACACACTTTATATAGTGGGGGGTAAACACCATCAAGATAATCATCCATGTGTTAGTTGTGATTATTAATTAATGAGTTAATAGGAATATTGCAGGTGATATTTTTCTTTCTGCTTTTTTTTTTCTATATCCTACTCTTAACAAGAAACAGATTTTAATTGTGTAATTGGAATTCAATAAGCATGAACAGCAGAAAAAGGAGACTGGGAAACATGTTTAAACTCTAAAACTGAGAATTTAAGATTATATATTTGTCTAGATTAAGGCTTATACGTCTCCACCACTGATAGAACACACCCAAAATCTTATTAGTTTCATTGGTTAAGAATTTCAGAATTGTAATATACTCAAAGTTGCCCTGAAATCACTCCCTCCCTCCAAATTATGTGTTAATATTCCCCTTGAGAGATATGTAAAAAAACTTGTCTGGTTTTGTATCAGTTTTGTTGCCTTCAATGTTTTTGCATTCTGTGCAGTTTCATTGAAGTTTCCTGGGACCATAAACACCGACCAGTAGATATCTCAACAGAGAAGGCATGGAGCCAGGTCGTATGCAAAAGTTGGCAATTGACATGAAATCTGTCCAGCCAGGTCTTACCTAAAAGCTGGAAATTGACAAGAAATCTGGACTTCATTTTTTTTCTTCCATTCCAAACTTTAGGGGGATCCTTACTTAGCTCTCAAAGACAACTGTTTTTCTTTTTTTTTTTCCTCTCTCTCTCTTTTTCCTTTCTTATTTTCAAAGAATTTGCAATCATTTGACCAAACCTAATATGTTTGTGATGTAAATGTATTATTTTGTAAACTCTCGACCTAAATTTGAATCATTGTGTGCAGGGAGAACAAGTCAGGATCCCACATTAACTGCTATGCTGTACAAAAGGAAAATCTGAAATCAGTCTCTAAGATGATGGAGCATACAGAGTTCTCCATCTGGCACTCTTTGGAAGAAGGATGAAAAGTTGAGAATAAAGTTTTTTGCGTGGGGTGAACTCTATGATACTGGGCATGTGACAAGACATGTCAGTATTCCACCGTTTCCTTTGAGCAGCAAGAGCCAGATGTAGCAAGTGTGAGTAGAGACTGGGTAGAACATGCTTTTGGCAGCAAACACACCTGAATGCAAACCCTGGTCCCACCGTATATAAGTCTCACTAGACTTGGAAGAAAGTACTTAATCTTCCTGTGCCCTTATTTCCTCAAATGGGAATTATAATATTAATAGTACCTTTTTTGTAGCCTTATTGTTTGTTGTTTTTGTTTGCTTTTCTGTTCTTCTCTGTTTTGTTTTAGGGACTCAACTAAGATCTTGTATTGTACCTTGCACCGTGTCCAGAACACAGTTCTCAATAAACGCTGGTCTTTAAAAATCTACATTCTACAACACAGCTGGCCTGTACTATTAAAAAATGTCAATGTCGTGAAATCCAAAGGAAGACCAAAGAACTGTTCCAGGTTAAAGGAACCTAAGGGACGGGACAACTGCAGGCAACACACGATCTCGAAAACATTATTGGGACACATGATAAAAATCTGAAGATGGTCTGTAGATGGGATAAGTGTATTGCTTTAATATAAAATTCCTGATTTTAATTATTGTACTGTGGTTATGTAAGAGAATGTGCTTGCTGCAAGAAAATACACTTTGAAGTATTTAGGATTAAAAAAAAGAATATCTAAAAATCTATGTGGGAGACATCTACTTCTAGCCAAAGTGGAACATATAACATGAACCAGATTTACTCTCCTTCCTGGAATAACTTAAAAACCAGACAAAATAAAAGAAGCAAAGGGTTTTCAGGATCTTGGACATCAGGCAACAAAGGGCAGTGATTCCTATGAGGTGGGAAAGAAAAGAAGTGAGCCCATTGATGGCCCCAACCATCAAAATTTCCAGGCTGTGGAGCAAGGAAGGGGTAACCAGGGATGACCTGGCAATCTCACCGCATTGAGGGACAGAGTTGAAACCATGGGGAGGCCATGGAGACTAGGGTTTCAGGGCAAAGTACTAGAGAGGTGAGATCTTCCCAGAGCAAGATACCTGGAGACCTGAAGAGGGTCATACAGGGGTCTCCAGGTGAGTATCGATCAGCACATTCATGTGGGGAAGATGCCCAAGGCAGGAAAAGAACTAGTTGGAAGGATTAGAAGGAGCAGACCCCAAAGATCACACCAGGCCAGGAATAATTCTTATTCTCACCAGCCACATGGAAAATCTCAAATACTTCATGGCCGTTGGCAAAGTACTCAGGAGGGTTTTGTCTCAGTAATGGGAGAAAATTAGCCCCAAACTAAATGTCATTTTGGTGCTCCCTAAGAAAGCTTAAAATCAAGTCCCAAGAGGAGCAAACTGTTTACCAAGTGATTTAATGAATATATTAACTAATGACATGATACTTATGGGCAAATTTATGAGAAATAAAAAAGAGATCACAGGTCATCAGTATGAGGAATGAGAAAGATGGCATCATTAAAGATTTTATAGTGGGCCATGCGTGGTGGCTGATGCCTGTGATCCTAGCACTCTGGGAGGCCAAGGAAGGCAGATCGCTCAAGGTCAGGAGTTCAAAACCAGCCTGTGCAAGAGCGAGACCCTGTCTCTACTAAATATAGAAAGAAATGAATTGGCCAACTAAAAATATATAGAAAAAATTAGCCGGGCATGGTGGTGCATGCCTGTAGTCCCAGCTACTCAGGAGGCTGAGGCAGGAGGATCGCTTGAGCCCAGGAGTTGGAGGTTGCTGTAAGTTAGGCTGACGCCACGGCACTCACTCTAGGCTGGGCAACAAAGTGAGACTCTGTCTCAAAAAATATATATATTTTATAGCAATTAGAAGAATAATAAGGCCGGGCGCGGTGGCTCAAGCCTGTAATCCTAGCTCTCTGGGAGGCCGAGGTGGGCGGATCGTTTGAGCTCAGGAGTTCGAGACCAGCCTGAGCAAGAGCGAGACCCCATCTCTACTATAAATAGAAAGAAATTAATTGGCCAACTAAAATATATATAGAA